>MU224676.1:5305520-5322298 GCA_018584345.1 Thuja plicata | reverse complement strand
ATTCAACAAAGGAATGCATTATAATACATCTGATGTATTCTTATGCAAGGATCAAGCAAAAGATATTAAAGGATGCATTCATGAAAAGTTACCATTAGATGATGTGTTCAACTCAGGTATGTATTACCACCAGTGGGTAAGTATTCTTGAAAATCCTTCTAAAAATCTTTCTAATACATACAACATTAATATTTATATTTTCTCAAAATTATTGTATGAAAAGGGAAAGAAAATATCATATCAGACTAATGTTGAAAAGAAACATTTATCCCCCAAATTATGAAGGATAGAAATAGACAAGATGAAAATCTTCACCATTATTGTTAATGATTTTAGGGATTACTATGATAATAATTTTTATAACAAAATTTTTGGGAACATCCAAATTAATAATATGATGATTCATTATAAGAATTGGAGATTTTTAGACAAATTATTTATCAAATATGAATATGGGGTTTTTATTTCAGGGATGTTACAAAAAGAGTTAAACCTTAAAAATCATATATTCAAAGAAACATATAGTAATTTAAGATGGCTGAGAAAATATTTAATGAGTAAAGTGATAGATAATTATGTTTTCAAATTTTTAATAATCCGACAAATTTTTCCCAAGCAATTATAGGTGTGTTCTTCTATTTTCAACTTTTAGTAGACTTGGATGGATAAGCTCCAGGTATGAATGTATTCACAAATGTTAAATTGTTTGAGGTATGCATTTTTGGACCTAAGTTTCTTCATGCTCAAGTATTCTTATGTCAATTATCGTTTGTATCTTTAGATATTTTTTATATGCATTTTATTAAAATCTGCCCTATTGCAAAATAATAACATTCATTAACCATATTTTAAACATGACACATATATAGAAATGATAATATTTTATTATTGATCGCTGATGTATGGAGTCATATTAGATATGACATTTTTGTCAATCCATGCATTTGATTGAAGGATAAATTTTTTTTATAGATACTGTTCAAAAATCTGAATCACGTTTTTGATATTGAGGCATAATTTTGGGACCATTTTTGGGCTGCAAATAATCATCTACATATCCGAAATGACCCTCGAACATTTTCCCATACATGGGAAATGATTTTCTTGCAATCTCATATGTTTTTAAGTTGCCGACAACCTCAAAAATGCCCAGCCATCTCCAAAAATGGCCAGTAGATTCTGTAACAGCAAAATTTTTTATTAGTGGGCTTGAGTGTTATTATCAGTCATAAATTTAAAGAAGTCTCAGAACTTTCAAGCAAATGTAATTGCAAAATACAGAATTGTTTTTCCCTTATCATCACATTCACCAGCTGGCAGTTTTGTTCCCTCCACAAGTAGATTTTCAACAAGTAGATTTTTAGCTACAGACATAAGTGGGAGAAATAATAAAAAACAAAACATTAATGCTAGAATAAGCAGTAGTAATCAGGAGATGTTAAGGAATGGTTACCCGATCCCCAATGGTTGCAAATAGCTTTTGCCGATAGTTGGTATGCTTGAAGTTAAGGAAGGGGTTATAACGATGGATGATGACTTCAAAGGTGAAATGAAAGAATAGTGATCAACAGACCATTGGCTAAAAATATAAGGATGTCTAAGAGAATCAATAGGAATATCGGAATAGCATGTCCAGATGGAAATAAAAGAGATTGAAGCATGGAGCATTATTAATGCACTCATTAAAAGCATCTACAAAAGCTTTCAAATCATTGAAAATTATAGTATATGTTTGAGTTAGGATTTAAATATTCTTTGCAACATGATCATCATGGAGAAGGTTTGGTTCCACACATTTGTGCCGGTGTTCCCTATGACATGAAACAAATACAAAAGCAGAGTCATCCTATAGAAGAAACTCAGGGAGTATTTTTAACTCTAGACTTATTTCTTTTATGTTTCTTCTTCTTAATGGTCTGCTTCTTCTAGAGAAAGCTGGACTCTCGCTGTGTCCAGGTATGGACACACATCCCCAATTGGAGCTACTGTTGACACCTAAATTTGCAGGCTCAAATTTGACAGGGAAGTATTCATTATTGTTAAAATACTTGATTATTTAGTAGTATTTTTTGAGAAACTATACTCTTTTAAAAAAAAATAAAAAATAAAAAATGTTTACCCTTGTCAAAGAAATGAAATCTATCACTAGGGTAAAACAAAAATTTCTTTTAAAAGGGAAATGTATGTTTTTTTGAAAATATTAATAATTACTTAAATTTTAATATTAGAAGTTTTCAAAATGCATACTCCAATAATTAAATATTCCCTACTTGAAAATAAAAAGAAATAAATTTAAAAGTAAAATATTCATTTTGAATAAAAGGGTGGCAATTGAGAGTTGAACACTCAACCTCTCAAGCCAACCCTTTTTCTTACCTACCTACCCATCCACCCTCTAAACAGTTAATCTAAATGTTCTCTTCAAATTATATGTTAGCAGGAGTCATATTATCTCACTCCTCTTCTATATTTGCTACTAAAAGTTTTCACATGAATATATTTCCTATATTTTAGCTTATCCTAATTTGCCCTAAATTACTAATGTGAAATATCTTTTTAGGGTAAATTAATATAGTAGAGTGTCTTTTTCTCTCATTCTTTTTTGAAATATATATTTCACCTTATATGTCTATTGAAAATATTTATTAGGTGATTTAAAATCATGTTTTCTTAAAGTAATTAATTTTCCCTAAAATCAAGATATATTTTTATTTCCAAAGAATAAATTGTAAAGGCATATTTTATTTTTACCTTGGTTATTTTTGAAAAAGTTTATTAAAATAAATTGCATAGTTTTAGGGTTACTTTCCTAAAGTCTTTGCTTATTTAATTAAAGAAAGATTTATACACATTGCAACATATATGCTTATGTTTTGTCTCTCTTGATAATTTATTTTGATATATTACTAATTATTTAAATTAATAAATTTTAATATGGGGATCATTTTAGATTTGAAAACATTATTAATTATGATAAGCCCTAAATTAAAATTTATTAATAGTCATCTAATGGTTGATTTGGTGTGCAGGAATTTTATAAATAGATGATGATAACCAAGGTGAATTATCCCACAAATTGACAATATACTATTTGTAACACAGGGAATGTTTCTCCCTCAAACTATTTATATGGTTAATATTATAATTTGTAGGGTTTATTATAGATTTAGGTTTCTGTGAAAAGGTGTGTCTTTTCACCGGAAACCTTTGAATAGGATATTTATATTGAGTCATTTGAAATTAAAAATTGGCATGACAATAGGAGGAAAACTCTGGCAACTATGGATTTTGAACCATCATATACAAATTTTTCAAATACCAAATGAGATAAGTTGTTTCATGTTTATTTGAGGTTATATGTTATTCATTTTCAGTTAGTTTTTCAGATACTCTTTGTATTAGAGTGTTCCACTGTGTTCTATTCCCTGAATATTGTAATTCAAAGTAAATATATGCAACTTGAATATCAATTGTATGGTCTGTGTACCTACCATTGTTCTTATCGGTCTCTTAGTTTGAGTTAAATTTGATAGGATTAGTTGGGTAAATTGATTTGAATTGTGAATCAAGCAGAAGCCTGTGGAATGATAGTCTTGCTTTATTAAAAGTAAGTTTTCTTAAAACTGTCTCTGATTATATGTAGGATTGGAAATTTTTGACTCTATAACCCAAGTTCATTAGGCACTGATCTTATTATTATTTGAAAATTGTTATTTGTTTTTCCTTTGTAGTTTATAAAAAAATCTGATTTCTTTCTTTATAAGCATCATCAATCAGGTTTTAGTGATAATTCAATTTTAGTTTAGATTTTAGAAAATACAGCTATTAGGAGATCATATCATTTTCCTCCAAGGATTTTTTACACGTTTGGAAGGAATTTCTTTGGTCTGTGCATGCATTTGTGTAGCATAGGGAACTTGTGAATTCAGGCCTACCAGCCTTGGCTCAATCAAGCCAGAATTGCAGAGGCACTAGTGTGTGCCTGTTAGTTGGCCAAAAATGATCCATCAGTTTTTTGCACCAACACATGGCAACTCTGTTGGGGAGACAGTTATCTGTGAAAGATATTTTTAGAATTTCTGGTTAAGATTATGAATTGTGACAGTTTGGTTAGACTCTACTGGGAAGGAAGAACTCAGAACAATTATTATATTTCCTCACAAAAGGTGAGGTGGCGACTCTACAATTAAGTTTCTGTGAGAATTAAGAATATCAAGAATACATTATGGGAGAAGAGTTATCTCCTTTGGATGCATTTTTTAATGTGGAAAGAGAAGAGGGTGAGCCTATAGCCTATTTTTTTTAAGGATGATGTGTTTTTATTTGGAGATACCCTTAGACATCAGGTCTTCAAACAAGAAAATTATGAAAAGATTTCATGAATTGGGAATTTTGCCAGATGATCCTCCTTATTCAAAAAATGAAAGAGTGTTTTAAAGTTGAGCAAAAAATTGACAAGGCCCCCTATTCAAATAAAGAAGAAAGTTTAGTTTAGATTGAAGAAGCATCTACACCGGATCAAATTTGTGTGGAAACAAATGAAAATCATGATCAGGAGGAGAATCTTCTCAGTAAGGAACAAATTCAGATTTATTGGATATTGAATATCAGAAATATGTAAAGAGAAACGGTGCAAATATTTTCTCAATATATCAGAATAATCAGATTAACAAGTCAATACAGATTCACGAGGTATCTGGTGAAGATGAAAATAAAATTCTACACGATAAGACATTTGATTCTATCTCGAGAGAATATTCAAATCTCTTAAATAATGACATCTCAAAAGGATATGGAGAAATACTTAATAATCCTTTTTATGAGATAAAATTGTATCAAGAGCATGGGAATGAAATAAGCCCATATACAAATATAATGGATGACGCTAGTAAAAATATTGCTCCTATTGATGAAGCACAAAAGGATTCTTAAGGAAATCCATTCAACAAAGGAATGCATTATAATACATCTGATGTATTCTTATGCAATGATCAAGCAAAAGATATTAAAGGATGCATTCATGAAAAGTTACCATTAGATGATGTGTTCAACTCAGGTATGTATTACTACCAGCAGGTAAGTATTCTTGAAAATCCTTCTAAAAATCTTTCTAATACATTCAATATTAATATTTATATTTTCTCAAAATTATTGTATGAAAAGGGAAAGAAAATATCATATCAGACTAATGTTGAAAAGAAACATTTATACCCCAAATTCTGAAGGATAAAAATTGACAAGATGAAAATCTTCACTAGTATTATTAATGATTTTAGGGATTACTATAATAATAATTTTTATAATAAAATTTTTGGGAACATCCAAATTAATAATATGATGATTCATTATAAGAATTGGAGATTTTTAGACAAATTATTTATCAAATATGAATATGGGGTTTTTATTTCAGGAATGTTACAAAAAGAGTTAAACCTTAAAAATCATATGTTCAAAGAAATACATAGTAATTTAAGATGGATGAGAAAATATTTAATGAGTAAAATGATAGATAATTATGTTTTCAGATTTTTAATACTCTTACATGATCAAAACAAATTTTTTGACAAAGCAAAGGAATAAGTTTCACTGAGAGAGCCACTGGTGGAACTTTAATTTCAATTTATTATTATTTTATTTTATTTTACAAATTCAAAGGTCCCAGATCCGACATATGTTTCCCAAGCAGTTATAGGTGTGTTCTTCTATTTTCAAATTTTAGTAGACTTGGATGGATAAGATCCAGGTATGAATGCATTGACAGATACTAAATTGTTTGAGATACGCATTTTTGGACCTAAGTTTCTTCATGCTCAAGTATTCTTATGTCAATTATCGTTTGTATCTTTTGATATTTTTCATATGCATTTTATTAAAATCTGCCCTATTGCAAAATAATAACATTCATTAACCATATTTTAAACATGACACATATATAGAAATTATAATATTTTATTATCGGTTGCTGATGTATGGAGTCATATTAGATATGCCATTTTTGTCAATCCATGCATTTGACTGAAGGATAAATTTTTTTATAGATGCTGTTCGAAAATCTGAATCATGTTTTTGATATTGAGGCATAATTTTGGGACCATTTTTGTGTTGCAAATGATCATCTACATATCCCAAATGACCCTCGGACATTTTTTCCCATACATGGGAAATGATTTTCTTGCAATATCATATGTTTTTGAGTTACCGACAACCTCAAAAATGCCCAACCATCTCCAAAAATGACCAGCAGCTTCTATAACAATATAAGTTTTTATTAGTGGGCTTGAGTGTTATTATCAGTCATAAATTTAAAGAAGTCTCAGAACTTTCAAGCAAATGCAATTGCAAAATACAAAATTGTTTTCCCCTTATCATTACATTCACCAGCTCACAGTTTTGTTCCCTCCACAAGTATATTTTTAGCTGCAAACATAAGTGGGAGAAATAATAAAAATAAAACATTAATGCTAGAATAAGAAAAAATAATCGAGAGATGTTAAGGAATGGTTACCTGATCCCCGATGGTTGCAGATAGCTTTTTCCGATGGTTGGTATGCTTGAAGTTAAGGAAGGGATTATAACGATGGATGATGACTTCATCGGTGAAATGAAAGAACAGTGATCAACAGACCATTGGCTGAAAATATAAGGATGTCTATGAGAATCAACATGAATATCATAATAGCATGTCTAGATGGAAATAAAAGAGATTGAAGCATGGAGCATCATTAATGCACTCATTAAAAGCATCTACAAAAGCTTTCAAATCATTGAAAATTATAGTATATGTTTGAGTCAGGATTTAAATATTCTTTGCAAAATGATCATCATGGAGAAGGTTTGGTTCCACACATTTGTGTTGGTGTTCCCTATGACATGAAACAAATACAAAAGTAGAGTCATCCTATAGAAGAAACTCAGGGAGTATTTTTAACTCTAGACTTATTTCTTTTATGTTTCTTCTTCCTAATGGTCTGCTTCTTCCAGAGAAAGCTAGATTCTCGCTGTGCCCAGGTATGGACACACGTCCCCAATTGGAGCCACTGTTGACACCTAAATTTGCGGGCTCAAATTTGACAGGGAAGTATTCATTATTGTTGAAATACTTGATTATTTAGTAGTATTTTTTGAGAAACTATACTCTTTTTAAAAAAAAATAAATAAATTATGTTTACCCTTGTCAAACAAATGAAATCTTTAACTAGGGTAAAAAAAAAAAAATTCTTTTAAAAGGGAAATGTATGTTCTTTTGAAAATATTAATAATTACTTAAATTTTAATATTAAAAGATTTCAAAATGCGTACTCCAATAATTAAATATTCCCTACTTGAAAACAAAAAGAAATAAATTTAAAAGTAAAATATTCATTTTGAATAAAAGGGTGGCAATCGGGAGTTGAACACTCAACCTCTCAAGCCAGCCCTTTTTCCTACTTACCTACCCATCCCCCCTCTAACTAGTTAGTCTAAATGTTTTCTTCATTATGTGTTAGCGGGAATCATATTATCTCACTCCTCTTCTACATTTGCACTAAAAGTTTTTCACATTAATATATTTCCTATATTTTAGCTTATCCTAATTTGCCCTAAATTACTAATGTGAAATATCTTTTTAGGGTAAATTAATATAGTTGAGTGTCTTTTTCTCTCATTCTTTTTTGAAATATATATTTCCCCTTATATGCCTATTGAAAATATTTATTAGGTGATTTTAAATCATGTTTTCTTAAAGTAATTAATTTTCCCTAGAATCAAGATATATTTTTATTTTCAAAGAATAAATTGTAAAGGCATATTTCATTTTTACCTCGGTTATTTTTGAAAAAGTTTATTAAAATAAATTGCATAGTTTTAGTGTTACTTTCCTAAAGTTTTCCTCTTTTTCAAAAATTAATAGTTACCCTATGTAAATCTTTTGAGTTATTATTTTAGGGTAAGCTTTCTCTTCCTATTTTTTAGAGTGAACTAAATTGTTTATAATTATTGTACCCTAAATTTTAGGAACATTTTTATGAGGTAAATTTAATAATATTTTTGAAAATATTTTGAGAGGGTACTTTGCTTATTTTATTAAAGAAAGATTTATACACATTGCAACATAAATGCTTATGTTTTGTCTCTCATGATAATTTATTTTGATATATTACTAATTATTTAAATTAATAAATTTTAATATGGGGATCATTTTAGATTTGAAAACATTATTAATTATGATAAGCCCTAAATTAAAATTTGTTAATAGTCATCTAATGGTGGATTTGGTGTGCAAGAATTTTATAAATAGATGATGATAACCAAGGTGAATTATCCCACAAAGTGAGAATATACTATTTGTAACATGGGGAATGTATCTCCCTCAAACCATTTATATGGTTAATATTGTAATTTGTAGGGTTAATTATAGATTTAGGTTTTTGTGAAAAGGTGTGTCTTTTCACGGGAAACCTTTGAATAGGATATTTATATTGAGTCATTTGAAATAAAAAAAATTGACATGACAATAGGAGGAAAACTTTGGCAACTATGGATTTTGAACCATCATATACAAATTTTTCCAATACCAAATGAGATAAGTTGTTTCATGTTTATTTGAGGTTATATGTTATTCATTTTCAGTTAGTTTTTTAGATACTCTGTGTATTAGAGTGTTCCACTATGTTCTATTCCTTGAATATTGTAATTCAAATTTAATATATGCAGTTCTTGAATATCAATTGTATGGTCTATGTACCTACCATTGTTCTTATCGGTCTCTTAGTTTGAGTTAAATTTGATAGGATTAGTTGTGTAAATTGATTTGAATTGTGAATCAAACAGAAGCCTGTGGAATGATAGTCTTGCTTTATTAAAAGTAAGTTTTCTTAAAACTGTCTCTGATTATACGTAGGATTGTAAATTTTTGACTCTATAACAAAAATGTTCATTAGGCACTGATCTTATTATTGTTTGAGAATTGTTATTTGGTTCTTCTTTGTAGTTTATAAATAAATCTAATTTCTTTCTTTATAAGCATTAGCAATAAGGTTTTAATGATAATTTAATTTTAGTTTAGATTTCAGAAAATACAGCTATTAGGAGATCATATCATTTTCCTCCAAGGATTGTTTACACCTTTGGAAGGGATTTTTTTTGTCTACGCATGCATTTATGTAGCATATGGCACTTGTGAATTCAGGCCTACCAGCCTTGGCTCAATCAAGCCAGAAGTGCAGAGGCACTAGTGTGTGGCTGTCAGTTGGCCAAAAATGGTCCATCATTTTTTAGCACCCACAAGTAATAAGACCTTGGACAGATATCCATAAAGATGGAATTTCTACCTCAATAGGTAACACTTCCTCTACGCCATAGACTAGAGAAAATGGAAAAGCTCCAGTGGGTGTTCTAATACTTGTTATATAGGCTCAAAGTGTCAGATTTAGTTGCAAATGCCAGTCTTTGCCAGACTTACAATTCTGTGTAAGATTCTAAGAATGTTCTTGTTAGATGCCTTAGCTTGTCCATTACCTTGAGGATAATAGATTGAATAATAATTCTGAGTGATGTGAAACTGTGTGCAAAGGTCTTCGATGTCTTGATTTTTAAATTCACCCCCATTGTCTATTACAATAGAAGAGGGTATCCCATACCTACAAATAATCTAGTTCAAGATAAACATAGCCACCTATTTTCTAGTGGCTTTGATAAGTAGCATGACTTCAACCCACTTAGTGAAATACTCAATGGCCATAATGATGTATTTGTGTCCACTTGAAGAATTAGGATGTATTTGTCCAACCAAATCAAAGGCTTATTGCTGAAATGGCCAATGTGTTATAAATAGTATGAGTTCTCTAGCATTGGTGGAAGAAGGATAAGGTTCACAAGCATTTAGATAACAGGCCAAATTATAGTCATTAGGGAAGTTCATGATAGGAGTAGGATCTGAATTAGTCCAATAAATAAGGGCAGAGTTTATCAAGGATAATGATCCAAAGTTTGGTAAGGACAACATTGTGTCAGTATCAAAACTATTAACTAACAAGACATGTTATGTTAGGTCAACTTCTACAGTGTTTAGATCATCAAGAGTTAAATCATCATTAATAGGATCATTGTTAATAATATGAGGACCTAACTCTAGTGACTCATCAGTTGAGATTTCTTCTTCTCTCTCATTAAAATAGAACTCATTTCTTGTAGTCTTAGAATATCCTCTAGACCTAGTAAAACAAGGGTGTTTCCTCATCAAAAATCCTAGGTAGTGGTATCTCATCTAATTATGGAACAACAATAGTGTTAGGGGAAGTGTTAGAACTCTCTCCTCTTTCCAATAGAGATGCAAATTTATGAATCACATCTACCTCAATTTTCATCTTGTTGTTGGGGTATTTCTTCTATCAATGGGACTTCTAGAGAGTCTTATTTTGTTTCCTCTACTTCTTGAATAGTAGCTTGCATCAATAAAGTAAAATTTGTCTCTTGTTGTGTTATGAAAGTAGGTACATATCTTTCTCCTTGATATTCAGGATACTCTATACTAATATGCAATAATCTCTCATAGGTTCATGGTTCTAATTTTGTTTCTTCTTCATCATCATCACTTCCTTCATCAAAGATTAGACCATCTCTTGAAGAAGGGTTTTCAGGTTTTTTATTGAAACCTAATCCTATTTTATCTTTGGTGTTTCTGAATTCCATGTTTATAAGTTCAACAAGTCCTTTTCCTTTATCTCCTAAAGGTCCCTTCCCTTTATATCCTATTTGTTTGAGAAGGTCATACCCTTTACCATAATTTTTTGGGCATATCTCCACATGTTTTACCTCATTTTCTTTATGTTCTCCTTTATAGATCCAAGCCAAGACTGCTTTTTCTTCCTTTTCATCCTCTTGAGAAGTAGAGGCTCTAGCTATACCAGTTGCTTTGTGAATTTCTAGTTCTTTAGATGTAGTAGGTGTGAAAGATGAGGAAGGTTTCCCATAAGATATTGGAGACACAGGAAGTTTGTCAATGATGGGGTCATGTCTAGTTTGTATTCTCCCATATTGGTTTCTTCAAGTTTTAGTGTCTTTCCAAAGCTTCTCATCACCATGTCTTTAGTAGTTTCAGGTATAGTTTCTTTTGGAACTTCCTTATTATGAGGAACCATACTATCTACTTTGACATTGTTGCAAGTATAAATGGCATCTGCAGGAATTGTTACTTCCACCCCATTATGTGGGAATTTGATACATTGGTGGTAAGTTGATGGTACTACTTGCATTTCATGAACCAAAGGTCTCCCTAATAGTATGTTGTAGGCCAAGGGTAGATTTATAACTTGACAAATCACATTTCTTTCAACTGGTCCTATTCTGATTGGTAGAACAATGAGGCCTTTAGATTATCTTTCTTCTTCATCGTAAGCTTTGATAGTTATCTTACTCCTTGAATCATTGGTTTGTTTTGAAAGACCCAACTTCTTTATTAGATTGAGAGTGCATATGTTCAACCCCGTGCCTCCAACTATTAACACATGTCTGACATGGGATTTTTGAATTATAACTTCAATGTTTAGGGGTTGGTTATGTAGATGAGTCAATGATTTGTCATCTTCTTCTGAAAAAGATAGATAGTGCGGTGTTAAGATATTATTAACCATTGCCGGGAACCTGTCTACATCAATGTCTTTTGGAACATTTACAGAATGTAGGGCTTGTTCAAGAACTTCCCTATGCACTGAGGAGATTTTGAGTAACTCAAATATAGAAATTTGAGGAGAGGTTCTTTGGAATTTATCCACCAAGTTATAGTTTGCTGAAGGAATGGTAACTATTTGTCTTGTTGCTGTTGGTTTGGGAATAGTGAAAACAAGTACTTTTGAAGATGTTGCTTGTTTTGATGAGGAGCTAGCTCCTTTGATTGTGACTTGTGCTTGACTTTGAGTCACTGCATTTGATTGTATGGATGTGTCTTAAGAACCTTTCATAGTGATCACATTGATTGATTCGTATTTAATGTCCAACATGTTGATCACATTATTGTTATTGGAGTAAGTGTAATTCACTTCGCTTCCTTTTCCTTTGGAAGCTTCCCCTTTCTTGTAATTAATTGTTAAATGTTGTATGGTCTTCATTAGTGGTGTGTCCTTCCACTTTGATCTTTCCTCCTTCAATAAGGTCTTGTATAATGTGTTTAAGATTAACATGGTTATTAGTCTTATGTCCCTTGTTTTTGTGAAAGACATAATAAGAATTGTCATCCCATCATCTTGGTTTGACTTTTGGCTCCCATGGTTTTGAATAAAAAATTGTAAGAACTTTGTTGTCCAAGAGTGTGTTCAAAACTATCTCTAGAGGTTCTCCCAAAGGAGTGAATGTTTGTTGAGGTCTAGAAGTCCATGGTCTACTCTTGTTGTTTTGATTGTTTTCTCTAGGTATTGTGGTTGTTACCTTGGCCTCTTTGTTTGCTTGTAATTTTTTCATTAAATTGAACACTACTAGTTCAAGGTTAGCATTAGATGCATCTACCACTCCATTATTAACAATATTCTTGTTTTGTTTAAACCACTTAGGCTTGTTGTTGTAGTTGGTAGATTTACTATCACTTTGAAGTGTGATCTCTCCTTTATTAACCATGACCTCTTCAAAATGGATGGCATTTTTTATCATCCTATCGAAGCTAGGTGAATCTTGCATTTGCAAAGCATAGTTTAATTTAGGTATCAATTTGTTAATAAATATTTCCATATTTTCTGATTCAGGAATAGCTCTTGAATACCTAGCAAAGATTTTCATCCACCTTTGTAAAAAAGTGTGTAAAGGATTCACCGGTCCTTTTCTTTGTGTTACATAAGTCCATCATGGTTATGTCATGTTGTATATTGTAGGAGTAATGTTGGACAAAAATTTGTATTAACTCTTCAAAAGATTTCAACTTTGGTGAATTTGGAGAACCATTCCATAGCATTTCTGCCTAAACTTCTCGGAAATAGCCTCATTAGGTATGTAGGTTCATGCATGTACTCTATTCTTAGAGCACAAAATTCTCTTACATGGTCATGTGGATCAGTCTCTCCCATATACTTGTCATATTTGGGCCTTGCCATGTTGGGAGGAAATGCAATCATGTTGATACTCTTATCAAAAGGAAATGGACAAATGTGGTCCAAAGAGTATTTTTTTGTCAGTTTGACCTTTTCTTGTTTGAGTGTTGCAAGTTTGGCTTGCACCAAGGTCAATTGCTTGGTGAGAATAGAGATAGGGGTTGGTATATCTTTTTCCTTTATTCTTTCAACATCATAATCTTTAGGGAGTTTGACTCCAAGGGATTCTAGATGTAGAAAGTATTTTTCCTTGTCTTCACCAATGATTTTTTCCAATGTCTGTTGGAATTTTTTACTTTGTCTGAGTCTATTATACTCTTCCTCAGGTACATCTCCATCACTATCCAAGTCAAACAAAGGATGGGTGATATGTATTTCTTCTTCACTACTACTATCTTCTTGTCTTTGGTTTTTGTCATTATTGTATTCTTCAAAAGCTTTACTCCATTCATTGTGGGTGATTTTGTGTCAAATAAGGGATTATGAGATGTTTCTCCTTGTTGAAATTGTAGTAATTTAGGAGGTACTTCTGATTCATCAGCAAGATACTTGTTGCATCTTGTGTTAATCATGAAAGCTGAATCTCAACTATGTCAAAAGGTTTCCAATAGTGTCAAGTAGAGTCTCAAATTGTCCAAGTAAGTGTGTCCATGTAGAGGTTTTATTTATGTTTGTTGATGTAAGTGAATGACTCCAATGTCAGAGGGTAAAAATGCCCTAATAGTGAGCTGGGAATCAAGTTATTTTGAGAAGTGAGTAGACCATATGTTTTGAGACCAATTGTGAGAACCCAAAAGGACATGCAAGGTAGACTTCTAAAAAAGTTTTGAAACATCAACCGACAGACCAGAAAAAGAAATAGGACTAGACTTAAGAGCCTAAAGGGTACCCAAATATATTGAATTTCTTTGAGAGATAAATCTGCAAGTGCCCAATATACTAGATGTGAAACACTAAATGCGAGGATTTTCTTAACCAGATGCAAGCTTTTAAATCCTGTATGAAAGCTTTGAAATACAACATGCGAGCTTTCTCCCTAAATGCGAGGCAGAAATGACCAAAAGTGATTTTTCTCCCTGGATGCGAGCTAATGCAACCAAAAGTGACCTAAGATAGACCAAAAATGAGCCTCTAATGGTTTGTCATGTTTTTCTTGTTTTGTCTTGAAGTACGTGAAATTTTGTTTGATAGTAAGGTTTTTCTGAGACTTTCTAGGGAGTTGAAAACAAGTTGTGTGTCAGGGAATGAATATTATTGCTTGTTTTTGGAGTTATCTTTCTATTGAGTTTAAAGCACATCAAGAAATTTTCCTTTGTTAAGGGTGTCAAAAACACTTTCCTTATTCCCTAGTTTCTAATTATAGAATGAAAATCTTTTCTTGTAGACTCAAGTACGCACTCAAATGCTAATCAAAATATGGCCATCACCAAGCATGCAATTGCTCCATTCATGATGTCATATTAGCCGACTCCAAATGCAAGTGAGGGCATGAAATGACAAGTATCTTGGGGAAATTACTATTTGCCTTGCACAAATATTATCACCCTTTTGGAGATGAATCAGGTAATTTTGACTACAAGTGTTTATTATGATGGGGCATCTATTCGAAACCGTCTCCCATAGAATCACACAAGGAAAAATTGAGGCATATAGCCCTATGAGTACTCAAATGTGTATAGTCTCACAAGAAAGATTAAAGCAGCTCCACTCTACACACACCCAAACATGTTCAGGGAATGATTTCAAAATTCCAGGAACAAAACCAATTACGTTATTCGAGTCTTTAGCCTATGAGGAAGCAAGTATTTATAGTGAGTTGGAAGGGTTGGCATAAACATGTCCTCACTTGGGTCATCCCAAGATATTTTTTCCTCAACCAGTAGGCCCTCTAATTATTTGAAATCATAACAAAGGATTGGAGAGCTTAGGATTTATAGATTTTTGATTCTTCAAAAGAAGAAGAGCATACTCTCCTATTGATGACATATAACTGATTGAATGTTTGATAATGTTAAGTTGAAGATAATGCAAGGCATTAAATCAGTTAATGGTTTGTATTGTCATTGATGTCAACTTAATATCATCTGTACGGTCATGTACATAATGCAAAAGACTTTAGAGAATCAATGGAATAGAGATTATGCTTTCAGCAATGCATAAAAGTCAAGTATTCACCAAGTGACAGACAACACTGACGGAGTGCACACCATTGGTAAAGGCAAAGAAAAAGTCATAGTGATACATGATGAATAGAAGATAGTGTTTCCCGATGAAGAAAAATCACAGGATGCCCGAAGAGCTGAAAATAGAGTTGCTCGATGAGAAAAATCCAATCATGCCCAATGAACGGAGATCCCAAAGCCAACTAGAGTTACACCGATGGAACTAGCAGTTGTCACCGATGATTAACTACAGAGTTGACCGACAGAATAGAGAGTTCAAAAAATGACAAAATATCTAGTTGGCAGAGCTTAAGGATAGACTTAACTGGTTGTTTTATTTGTTTTATTCGACCAGAGTTAAGTAATTGATTTAAAGAAGATTTATAAAGTTGGCAAGAAGATAACTATGAGATAAATCAAGAGTTAAAGCCATAAATCAAATTGGCTGGATTGATTTTCACGTCAAGAATCAAGAATCAAGAATCAATATTGAAGGAATATCATGTCTATATAAGAGACAAGCATAATTAATTTACGTAAGAAATCACATACATGGGAAGGGGAGTGAATAGAAAGAGGATGCTAAAGAGAAACTAATCAAGGATAAATTCATATAGTCCTGATCAATCAAGCTGAAGAAGAGCTAAAGAATTCTACAGACACCGACGAACAATGAAGCACAGCATCACAGAGAAGAAAGTGTGGAGTACAAGGAATTGAAGTGATACATTTATCAGAGAGGTATTGTACTTAAATAGATCTAAAAATCTACAATTCAAGTTGCATTAGAAACAGGTCATAGTGTTTTAGTTTAACCATTGAAGTATCAAGTCTCTTAACAGAGCAGTACGTAACCGTCTTCTATAATTGAGGTATATCCTAATAGATTTCCAAAAAGGTTGATTCATGAAAGTAGCATTGAAATTTCATAAAGCCTATTGACAACCTAAGAAGAAGGTTGATTCAAGGATGGTAGCAAGATTTACCTAAAGCCTATTGACAGTCTAAGAAGGAGGCTGATTCAAGGATGGTAGCAAAATAGATGTCAGATACTAAGTGACAACCTCTATGTGTAAAATCCTCTAACAAGGTCACACCTAACAGTGTGTTTTTAACCTTTAACAGGGTTGGATCCTAACAAGGCTCACTTCAAAAGAGTGAAAATTTGGGGTACCGGTCCCAGTGGTTTTTCCCTTAACAGGGTTTTCACATTAAAATCCATGTGTTATGTGTGTATGGTTAATTAATTTACTATTTTGCATTTCACATATGCATTTCTTGATTGATTGATATACTCTACATATTTATTGAATATCGGTAAATAGTTTTACTACTTATTAGTTATCAAGGAGAATAAGGACAGACAAGGTAAACTGATAGCTAGTTAATTATTATAAGTATTTCATGGCATGCATCTTGTAGGGACTTAATAATCTAAGGTGTATTGATTGGTGGTTAAAGTTTAAAGGATAATTTTTGAAGCTACTGATTCACCCCCCCCCCCCTCTTAGTTATTACTACAATTGGTATCAGACCTTATGTTCTTAGAAGGAAAGTTTCA
>MU224676.1:5268125-5301423 GCA_018584345.1 Thuja plicata | reverse complement strand
TCATTATTTAAGAGAACAAGTTCAAGAAAAAGAGGTGATACTTGAGTATGTGCAATCTAAAGAACAATTGGCCGATATCTTCACCAAGCCACTACCCAAGGATACATTTGAGTACTTGAGAAAGAGACTAGGTGTCAAACCCATGTCTACCAATCAGTAAAGGACTAAAGGCTACATCAGCCTATATATTTTTCAGAATATCATTCGTTTTGATGCAAGCAAAAAGATGAACTTCAAAGATACATCTATATACAAAAAGGTATATATCAGAACTGAGCACCAGAGCATATTTTTGTATTGATGATGGATAAGGGAAATTCAAGGAATATATTATGGATAATTGTTTGACATGAATTTCAGATATTTGTAAAATATTTTTTTGGCATTATTGTCAAAGGGAGATAATGTATCCATATTATCACGTCACAAGAAATTATTCATTATCAGATTACTCCAACCAGGGAGAGATCATATCCACAGGGAGAGAATTTGTATGAAGAAATCATATACAAAGGGAGAGTTTCTGACAAGAGACAGAGATATCAAAGAAGAAGAACAGTCAAAAGAGAGAAATTGACACAAGAAGAGAACACAACACATCAGTACAAGAAACACAGAAAGCTGGAAGAATTAAATCTAAGCTAACATAGAGCTTACCGACGGTCAGACATTTTTATCGGTTATCAAAACAAAGTGTTTGGTAATTTGGTGAATCTCAACAATTGTATTTCATATTGTATTAGAAATAGCATATTGTGATAATATAGTATGTTTCCATCAATGCCAAAGGGAGAGATTGATGACATATAACTGATTGAATGTTTGATAATGTTAAGTTGAAGATAATGCAAGGCATTAAATCAGTTAATGGTTTGCATTGTCATTGATGTCAACTTAATATCATATGTATGGTCATGTACATAATGCCAAAGAATTTAGAGAATCAATGGAACAGAGATTATGCTTTCAGCAATGCATAAAAGCTAAGTATTCACTAAGTGACAGACAACACCGACGGAGTGCACACCATCGGTAAAGGCAAAGAAAAAGTCACAGTGATACCTGATGAATAGAAGACAGTGTTGCTTGATGAAGAAAAATCACAGGATGCTTGACGAGCTGAAAACATAGTTTCCCAATGAGAAAAATCCAATGATGCCCGATGGACAGAGATCCCAAAGCTAACTAGAGTTACACCGACAAAACTAGTAGTTGTCACCGACGACTAACTGCAGAGTTGACCGACAGAACAGAGAGTTTAGAAAATGACAAAATATCTAGCTGGTAGAGCTTAAGGATAGAATTAACTGGTTTTTTTATTTTTTTTATTCAACCAGAGTTAAGTAATTGATTTAAAGAAAATTTATATAGTTGGAAAGAAGATAACTATGAGATAAATCAAGAGTTAAAGTCGTAAATCAAATTGGCCGGATTGTTTTTCACGCCAAGAATCAAGAATCAAGAATCAAGATTGAAAGAATATCATGTCTATATAAGAGACAAGCATAATTCATTTCTGTAAGCAATCACATACATGGGAAGGGGAGTGAATATAAAGAGGATGCTAAAGAGAAACTGATGAAGGATAACTTCAAACAGTCCTGATCAATCAAGCTGAAGAAGAGCTAAAGAATTCTGCAGACACCGACAAACAGTGAAGCACATCATCACAAAGAAGAAAGTGTGGAGCACAAGGAATTGAATTGATACATTGATCAGAGGCATTGTACTTAAATAGATCTGAAAATATGCAATTCAAGTTGCATTAGAAACAGGTCATAGTGCTTCAGTTTAACCATTGAAGCATCAAGTCTCTTAATAGAGCAGGACTTAACTATCTTCTATAATTGAGGTATATCCTAACAGATTTCCAAAAAGGTTGATTTATGAAAGTACCATTGAAATTTCATAAAGCCTATTGATAGCCTAAGAAGAAGGTTGATTCAAGGATGGTAGCAAAATTTTCCTAAAGCCTATTGATAGTCTAAGAAGGAGGCTGATTCAAGGATGGTAGAAAAATAAATGCCAGATACTAAGTGAAAACCTCTATGTATAAAATCCTCTAACAAGGTCACACCTAATAGTGTGTTTGTAACCTTTAACAGGGTTGGCTCCTAACAGGGCTCACTTCAGAAGAGTGAAAATTTGGGGTACCAGTCCTAGTGGTTTTTCCCTTAACAGGGTTTCCATGTTAAAATCCATGTGTTATGTGTCTATGGTTTATTACTTTACTATTTTACATTTCACATATGCATTTATGGATTGATTGGTATACTCTGCATATTTACTGAGTATCGATAAATAGTTTTACTGCTTATCGGTTATCAAGGTGAATAAGGACAGACAAGGTAAACCGATAGACAGTTAATTATTATAAGTATTTCATGGCATGCATCTTGTAGGGACTTAATAATCTAAGGTGTATTGATTGGTGGTTAAAGTTTAAAGGATAATTTTTGAAGCCACTGATTTACCCCTCCCGCCCCTCAGTTATTACTAACACCTATTCCATGTCATTTTCTCCCACAAAAACTGCAAGAAAATTATTTCCCTCAAATGAATTCACTCAAAACTCAATCTCCCATGATGAGTCTTTGATTCATCCACTTGTAAGGAAGAGAAAATTCTCTAGTGAGACTAAGTGATAAGCTTAAGTTTGATTTTAAATTCCTAATTTATGAAAGCACAAAGTACTTGAAAAGCAAATTTTGTTTGTTCAATTTCCCCAAAGTTAGGTGATTTGCTTGTTCAATCTCTTCTCCAAATTTAGAGAATGAATTTGTTCATTTTCCCACAATACTTAGTGCTTTTTTTTGTTCAATTACTATCCAAAGGAATTATACGATTGAACTTGCTCATTTAGCCACAAGATTAAGTGCTTTGTGTTGTTCAATTACTTTCCCAAAATAAATTAAACAATGTAGGTTCCTTGTTCAATTATCCCACAAATTCTTCTCAAATCCTAAATCAACTTTTGTGTTTATGATTTTTCTTAAAGGAAAAGAGCATAATCCTCTGATTGATTTAGTAAGTTATTGGAAAATTTTTTTAGTTTAAATGCATTGAACAAATAAAATCAATTTAAAAATCATTCAAACCCCTGCAAACCACAAGTAAGTAATTTCTCTCCACCTTTTTGAGAAAAAGGCTCTGACAACAATCTGCAATAAAAAATTAGGTTGCTCAAAGGACAGAAGAAAACAAGGTCACAAGATTCATGGTTAGACATTTTTATTTGAAACTCAAATGACAAGATGTGATTTCATTTCCCAAATGTGAGCCTAGAAACCCAGTATGTGAGACCCTTTTCCAGATGTGATTCTTTGCACAAAAGGTGACACAGAATATACGGGATGCAAGCCTTCACCAAAAATAATAGGGGATTCCCCATATGCGAGCTCTAAAATATAGGATGCGATCCAATTTCCTCAATGTGATTCCATTTCTTGCATGCAAGCCTTGGTGACTAAAGGCGACTTTGTACCTAAAAATAGAGAAGACAAATCAGTAAAAAATTAAGAGAAAGTGAGGTAAAATCTGAGGATCCACCCCACGGTGGGCGCCAGAAATGTGTATGTTATTTTGTGTACCTATTGTCTGCAACACAACACTTCAATAAGTCATTATATTAGTGAAATAACATGAATAGTAAGACTTAGCAAGCATATCAATCACTAAAATCGACCTATTGCTTCCTATATAAGAAGAGTCTGAAATATGCTATAATTGCCCTCAGATTATGCATAAATTAGTGACATATAGCAGCTTAGAATGGAGGATTTGAATGAATTTACTCTAAAATTCTCAAGAAATGTTCATTTTAAAGCTCCAAAGTGAAATATTATAGCAATTCTAAGAACTATGTGTTGGAAAGATTATTTGGAAAGCTACAATGGAAACAATTGTTGTTTTGTCATTGATGTCAAACCTTAACTGGTGAGACTATTGCTATCTATTTGAGTACCATATCTATTGATTAAAGAAAAGGGTAAGAAGAAGACTGAGGGAAATGGTTGATTTATGGGTAAAAACAAGGGTACTTGATCATTTGGCACATTGGCAAAGTGATATGTTGTTTATCTTTCACTTGCAGTTCACTGAGAAGTTGATGCCGAGAAAATGTGAAGTTGATGTCGAGCAAAGCCAGTGATGGCTGAGCACCAGTGAAATGCCGAGGAATATAGAGGTGACCGAGAAAAAGAACACAGTGTTGGACAAGCAACAATATTTTGATAATTTATGAGATTTGAGATCTCTGGCTGACATTATTAAATTTATTGGAATATGTGAATTTTATTATGGATAATTAATTTTTGTCCACATTAATTAAATGCATGGGAAACTATTATTAATGCATGGATTCAAGATTTAATTGGTGATTGTATTGGAGAAATAAATTAAATGTAATGATGGAAAGATCCATTGGATCTGACCTAACCTAAGATCTATGATCTTGATTAAGTGGCAAAAAATATATCTGACCTAGATGAAGAGTTATATGATAACCTCAAGGGGTTATTCATGGATATATAGCTGTGTATACATAGTATGAAAGAGGATTGCATGGTTAATTCACTGATTGGCAAGATCTAAGAAAAGAAGGCTAAGCAGAGAAGCAAAGAGAGATTGCTTGATAGATTTCCAAGCCGATCTAGAGTTTGAGATGAGAATGGAGGCCACTCAGTGAATTAGCATTAGAGATGAATTAGATATGGATTTGCAAAGTAAGTTGTATGAATCAGATCACACCTGCTAATTACTTTCTAACCATTGTATCAGTTCAAATCCTTTAATCAGGTTGATCTAACAATCATTGTATAAATCCTTTGAGCAAGGTGACATACAGATTGGAATGTTCTAAGTCCTCTAATAAGGCCACTCTTGACATGGTGATTAAATCCTTTAACTAGGTCACATTTGACAGTGTGTTTTGTAACCTTTAATAGCGTTGGCTCCTAACAGAGCTCACTTTAGAAGAGTGAAATTTTGGTAGCATGTTACTAGTGGTTTTTACCATATTGGGTTTCCATGTTAAATCATGGTGTCAAAATGTGTGAATGTTTATGTTGTGCTTTACTGTTAAGTTTCTGCAAGCTTATTTCATTAGTACAGTAAACTACACACTTTTATGTTATTGTCGCCGAGTAGATCTGAGTTGTTCAAAAAGGGTATAAAGTTTTAAATGGGAACATCTAGACCTGAAGATAACTAATTCACCCCCCTCTTAGTTATTTTGAATTCATTCTAACAATTGGTATTAGAGCTTAGTTCTCCTGAAAATAGTTTGAAGGTACTTGGAGCAAAAGATCAAGATGTATAAAAGGGATGTACAAAAGTTGAACAAGGATAACTTTCTTGCATGGAAAATTTTGATGAAATTTCACTTGGTTGGTGTTGGTGATTCTACTAAAAATCATGTTGATCAAGAATATGTAGCCCCTACATAAGTTCTCAATGCTGCACAATTAAGAGAAAAGAAAGAACATAATCAAGCAATGTTGGAGATTGCATCATCCCTGAACTATCATGAGTTTGAAGACATAAAGGACTGTACAAGCACAAAGAAAATGTGGGATGCCCTTGAAACCATCTATGGAGGTGACACAAATGTGCTAAGAGCCAAATCTAAAAGCTTGAGAGGTAAGTTTGATGAAATGAAAATGCAAGGAGGAGAAAATATAGTTTTATATTATGGTAGGATAAAGGAAGTTGTAAATGCTATTAGAGGAGCTAAAGGAACCATTAATGATAACACCATCACGATAAATGTAATGATAACACTTCTTCCTATTTATGCTATTAGAGTATCTGCAATTCAGGAATTGAGATGTACTCCTAACAACAATTTGACTTTGGAAAGTTTGGTAGGAAGACTTACTGCATTTGAGATGTCAAATTTTGATAACTATACTCCACAAGCCATTGAATCTACATTCAAGTCTCAGATGGTCTTCAAAAAATCAAACAAAGGAAAGAAATGTGTGGATAGTAACAATGACACTTATGATGATGATCTAGAATAACTTGAGGCACTTATGGCAAGAAGACTATCTAGAGGAAAAGGAAAATTCAAAGGTAACCTTCCTATTATTTGTTTTTCATGTAACAAGGTTGGTCATATTGCTGCAAGATGTCTTGATAAGAATGACAAAGATAAAAGAAGAGACAACAAGTATAAAGACAAGAAGGATGACTGAGACTTTAGGAAGTACAAGGATTACAAAGACAAAGGTAAGAAATCTTTCTATATAGCTGAAGAAGCTTCTGATAATGAATCTAATAAATCTGATGAAAATGATATAGAAGTTGTGTATGTTGCAATGAAAGATGATTTTGATGATGATGAGAAAAATACATTAATTTCTTATATAAGTAAAGGTGATCGTTGGATTATTGATAGTGTTTTTTCACAGCACATGACCAGTGATAAAGATAAATTTGAAACCTTAGATCAGTGTAAAGGTTGTTATGTTAAATTTGGAAATGATACACCATGTCATATCAAAGGGAAAGGATCAATTCAATTGACTGACAAAATGAGATGTGATAATGTATATTGGGTTGATGATCTTAAGTATAACTTATTGAGTGTTTCACAACTGAATACTTCTAGTTACAGAGTTGAATTCCATCACAAGAAAGAAAAGATCTATGATGCCTATGGAGAATTAGTTGGAGGTGGTGAGAAGACAAAAGGTAACTTGTTTTTATCTAGACTTAGCTAATGAGACATGCTTGTTTGCATAATATAGTGATGTTTGGTTATGGCACAAAAAGTTGTGTCATGTAAACTTTAATAAATTGGTAAACATAAGAAAATTGAAAAAGGTTAGAGGGAAGCCTAAGTTAAAGAAACCTGAAAATGCAATGTGTAAGCAATGTCAATTAGGCAAGATGACTAAATCTAGTTTCAAGAGTAAAAATCATACTTCTGAGGATATTCTAGAATTGGTTCATACTGAAATTTGTGGACCTATTGGTGAGAAAATTTATTGGGGAGACAAATATTTTATCTTATTTGTTGATGATTACTCTAGAATGATGACTGTTATGTTTCTTAAAGAAAAATTTGATGCATTCTAGTTGTTTAAGTGGTACTTGGAAAAATTTGAAAAGGAGACAGGTAAGAGTCTAAAATGTCTGAGATCTGACAGAGGAGGCAAGTTTATTTCTAATGAGTTTAACAAGTTTTGCAATGACAAAGAGATAAAAAGATAGATGTCCGCACCTAGGACATCACCACACAATGGTATAGCTAAAAGAAGAAATTGATCTATAATGGATTGTGCCAGAACACTAATGATGGGGAAAAATGTTGCACAAAAATATTGGAGAGAAGCTGTAAGTACAACAGTCTATACCCTAAACAGAGTACAAGTCAAGAAAGGTACAAATGCTACACCTTATGAACTATGGTATGGATATGCACCTAGTGTAAGCTATTTTAAAGTCTTTGGAATTAGATGTTTCATACTGAAGGATAACAAAAATGGAAAACTTGATGCTAAAGGTGAGGAAGGAATATTTCTTAGATATTCAACTAAAATTAAAGCATACACGTGTTTGAATTCTAACACTAACAAAATTGTGGAAAGTGCAAATGTTAGAATTGATGAATATGCAAAAAGAAATGAAGCTGAAAGAATGACTGAGCCTGAGAGTTACAAATCATTCACCTATCCTGATGAGGAAGATTCTAATGAAACTAAGAATGAAGTTGTTGAGAAACAATCTGCACCTGCCAATTCATAGAACAAATTTTTTGGGCAATAGGAGGTGACTGCCGTGCTATCTGATGGAGATGTCGAGTCACAGTTTCAACCTGAATTGAACATGAATGATCAATCTAAAGTAGAGAAAGAACCTACTTTGGCAAAGCATGTTAGAAGGAACCATAAAATTGTTCAAATTATAGGAGCAAAGGATTCTGCAGTCATGACAAGAAGAAAATTGAGAGAAGATACCTACTTGTTATGTGATTTTGGGCCTAAAACAATAAAAGATGTATTAGACAATGAAGACTGGATTCAAGCCATGAATGAAGAAATTGAATAGATTGAAAAGAACAATACTTAGATAGACCTAATGATAAAAATGTAATTGGTACTAAGTGGGTATTCAGAAACAAGTTGAATGAACATGGAGAAGTAACAAGAAATAAATCTAGACTGGTATGCAAGGGTTATGCACAAGAGGAAGGAATTGACTATGGAGAGACATTCTCTCTAGTTGCAAGATTGGAAGGTGCAAGAACCTTACTTGTATATGCATCCTACAAAGGATTTAAATTCTATCAAATAGATGTAAAGTCAACATTTCTAAATGGGATATTAGAAGAAGAATTATACATTGAACAAGTTGATGGATTTGTTGACCCAAGCAAAAGGAATATGGTTTGCAAATTACACAAAGCACTATATGGACTGAAGAAAGCACCCAAAGCATGGTATGATAGATTGCACAACTATCTGATGAAGATTGGATTTGCTAGAACCAATGACAACAACAATCTATATTTGAAGACAGAGCAAAGTAAAGGTAATTTATTAGCTGAAATTTTTGTTGATGACATTATCTTTTGTGGACAAGATATGTTATGCCAAGCATTTGCAAAGGAGATGCAAACTGAATTTGAGATGTCTATGTTTGGTGAGATAAAAAAATTTGTTGGCTTACAAATATATCAGATGAATAATGGTATCTATATTGCTCAATCAAAATATTTCAAAGAGATACTAAAAATTTTTGGAATGGAAGATTCAAAACCAGTGAGTACACCCATGGCTACTAGATAGAAGTTAACCAAAAATGATGAGACAAAAGAATTAAATCAAACACTGTACAGATCAATGATTGGAAAGATGCAATATGTTGTACATAGTAGACCTGATATTGCATTAGCTTTTGGAATTGTTGCTATATTTTTTGCCAATCCCAAGGAAACTCATATGATGGCAGTAAAAGGATTCTGAGATATTTGAAAGGAACAAATGAATATGGTCTGTATTAGAAAAGGAATGACAGATTTGAACTCAGAATTTATACAGATTCTGATTGGGATGAAAATGTTGATGATAAAAAAATCACCATAGGAGGAACATTTATTTTGGGAAAAAGATTAGTTTCATGGACAAGAAAGAAACACAATTGCACCTCACAATCTACAGCTACAACTAAGTATGTGACAGCAACAGTTAATTGCTCTAATATTGTGTGGTTGAAGATACTACTGAAAGGTATGAAAGAAGAGATCACAGAACCAGTTGTCATATATTGTGATAACACAAGTGCCATAAATATTTCTAAGAACCTTGTAATGCACTCTTAGACAAATCATATAGATATCAAGTAGGATTACTTGAGGGAGCTAGTTCAGAAGAAGGAAGTGAGACTGGAATATGTGAACACTAAGGAACAGTTAGCAAACTGCATATTTACAAAGGCACTACCCAAGGATACTCATGAGTATCTGCAAGGTAAATTAGGGGTGATTCCCCTAACTAAGGCTAATTAGTTCAGAATGGTATTGTTGCATCAAATGTTATATTCAAAATATTTTTCACATTGATGCACATGCAATCACACTTTAGGATGCTACCTAAAGTTGTGAAAGACAAACAAGGACAAAAATAAAATCAGTCATAAACAAGATGACAGGAACAACATGATACAGAGTTTAGAATAGAAGAATCTGCATGATGAAGATGTCAACATCTTTGGCATTTTTGTTAAAGAGGGAGAAAATACTGAAAAATACTGAGAAAGATATAGGGAGAAGTTTACTAAGAAATAGGAAGAGATTACTGAACAGAAACAGAAAGACATTGTGTGATCACAAGGAGAAAATTTTTACAAGATGAGAGTCAGAATGAAGCTAAAGACATTAATGAAGATTTGTTCATATCAAGGAACACAAGAAGAATTTTTAGATTGTATGGTAACTATGGTTGAAAAATATTTCTTTATTGTTTAGTGTTTCCATCAATACCAAAGAGGGAGATTGTTGGAAAGATTGTTTGGAAAGCTACAATGGAAATAATTGTATTTTTGTCATTGATGTCAAACCTTAACTGGTGAGACTATTGCTATCTATTTGAGTAGCATATCTATTGATTGAAGAAAAGGATAACAAGAAGACTGAGGGAAACGGTTGAGTTATGGGTAAACACAAGGGTACTTGATCATTTGGCACATTGGCAAAGTGATATGTTGTTTATCTTTCACTGACAGTTCACTGAGAAGTTGATGTTGAGCAAATGCAAAGTTGATGGAAAAGCTAGTGATGGCCGAGCACCAGTGAAATGCCGAGGAATATAGAGGTGACCGAGTGGAAGAACATAGTGCTGGTCAAGCAGCAATATTTTGATAATTGATGAGATTTGAGATCTCTGGCTGACATTATTGAATTTATTGGAATATGTGAAGTTTATTATGGATAATTAATTTTGGTCCACATGAATTAAATGCATGGGAAACCATTATTAATGCATGGACTCAAGATTTAATTGGTGATTGTATTGGAGAAATAAATTAAATGTAATGATGGAAAGATCCGTTGGATCTGACATAGCCTAAGATCTATGATCTTGATTAAGAAGAAAGAGATGTATCTAACCTAAATGAAGAGGTATATGATAACCTAAAGGGGTTATTCATGGATATATAGCTATGTATATAGATTATGCAAGAGGATTGCATGGTTAATTGACTGATTAGCAAGATCTAAGAAAAAAAGGCTGAGCAAAGAAGAAGAGAGAGATTACTTGACAGATTTCCAAGAAGATCTAGAGTTTGAGATGAGAATGGAGGCCACTCAGTGAATTAGCATTAGAGCTGAATTGGATCTGGATTTGCAAAGTAAGTTGTATGAATTAGATCACACCTGCTGATTACTTTCTAAACATTGTATTAGTTCAAATCCTTTAACCAGGTTGACCTAACAGTCATTGTATAAATCCTCTGAGCAAGGTGAAATTCATATTGGAATGTTCTAAGTCCTCCAACAAGGCCACTCTTGATAGGGTGATTAAATCCTTTAACCAGGTCACATTTGACAGTGTGTTTTGTACCCTTTAACAGGGTTGGCTCCTAACAGAGATCACTTTAGAAGAGTGAAATTTTGGTAGCATGTTACTGGTGGTTTTTCCCATGCTGGTGCCATTCTTAGACAGTTGATGTGAGAACTCAACTGTCCAATATTGGTGCCATTCTTCTCAGGGCATCTAAAGGAATGGTGTCCAATTTGATTGCAAGTAAAACACTTCCCAATGAAGACACTAGGTCCTCTTCCCCCAAATCTTCCTCTACTATTTGATCTCATGCCTCTGGAGTTTCCTCTATTATTGTGTTCCCCTTCTGACTCATGGTTACTAAACTCTCCTTGACTTCTTTGAAATGGACCTCTACCATTGAACCTACCTCTGCCTCTGAAATTACTCCCTCAACCTCTGTTATTTTGTTCTCCTCTCCTCTTCTACTTTTCTTCAATTTTTAGTACCATTTGAAAACACTTATGTACTGATTCAGGGTTGAATAAACTAATTTCATCTTGAATGATATATTTCAGTCCATTTAGGTACCTTGCAAGCTTGTGTTTCTCACTCTCTTGAACTTTGGCCTTCAAGGTCATTATATGAAACTCTTTAGTGTACCCACTCACATCAAGGTCCTTTTGCCTTAGATTTTGCAACTTTTTATGGAGGGTGATCTCATAGTCCTCTGGTTAGTAGTTGGTATAGTTTGTCTAGTTATATGGCTTGTTAATATATAAGCACCCGATTTATGCAATGAAAGTAGATCCTCTTCTTCTCTCGGAGCTTGTGTCAAAATTTTGGTATCAGAGCCTATGTCAATTCTAAATATTTGTATCAGCTGTAAATCTATTTCAAAGAAAATCCTTTAATGGAAAAGCATTTTATGTTCACAAATTTCCATCTGTTCTGTCTTTTTCTTACCCATCTAGTTAACTTATAAAGCTCTCAGTATAGCTCTTCTTATGGACTCCTGAATCTATCGCAAAATGTTGTAAGACCTCATTAGTAAGACCCATGTGAAGCCATGTGAAGGCGTGTAGGGTAGATTGTAGGCAGTAAATTTTTCAGTTTGAGTGAGAATTCAAGCACTGGTTTGAGCATAAGCAATGGTAGAAAAAGGACAAAGAAACATAGATCCAGAAATGCGGGATCATACTGATGCTCGAAATCAAGAGGTAAGTTATACAAATTTCTTTGACCAATCTGAGCAAGATTTTACTTTACATGAAGTAGATGCAAATATTTTAGATCAAAGCAATGATATAGGTTATATATTTGCTGATAAGAACTTCATGGTTCCTAGGATTAAACCTGCTAATATTTATATAGATATTCCTAAAGGTTTAAAAGATGTTTTTGCTTATAGAAGTGTTAGTAGATGTAAAGTTTCTGAACTTCAGCATACAGTTACCAATGGAACTGAGAAAGGTTTGAAATTATTCACTATTCAAGAACTTAGTGAATTACAACAAAAAGCAAGAGCTAGTCCAAAGAAATTTCAATATATGCATATATCTTATGTAAATATTAGTGTATTAGGTCATTATAGAAAGGGTTTACCCATCGTCATCTTAATGTTAGTAAAGGATGTCAGAATCACTAAAACCTCTCATGCCCTTCTTGGAGAAGCTTGTGATTCTATGTCAAATGACCCTATTTGCGTAGATTGTACTTTAGAATATTCTGTCAGTCTAAAAGATGCCAACTTAGATGATGTCCTGACCTATGAATTCAAAACCAAGAACACCTACTTTAAAGAAGCATCTGTGGATCATACTTTAACCTTTCTGGTGCATTATCGACTGTTCAACAAGTTGTTACCCTTAATGATCAATCCCATAAGAGCCTTAAGTCCTGAAGAAGGCATGTCCACTATTTAGAAGTCCACTAGTCCAACCACACAATTACGAGCCCCATTTGTTGTAAAACACAAAGATATCAAGATGCCAACTGAATGGGCACTTGAACTATGGAGCAAAGATGCTCAGCCTGAGAAGCTTGCACAATTGCAAGGTATTAATATCCAATAAACTAATAGTCATGCAATACTAAAATTTGCAAGCCAAAAGCTTTCCTTCTCTCAGTCTACCAGATATGTCTCTCGCACACCTATGGTACAATCTCAACCTTCAGTGTCTGTTAAACTTTCTCTAGGTATGGAGTCTTTATTTACATTTCCATATTTGCAGTCTTCCCTTCCAAAATCCACTCCTCGTCCAGTGGTAATACCTCTTCCTATTCACATGTACATTTTTTTGAACTAGAAGATGGAAAGCTAAAATGTGACAACTGTAGTTTTGTCTTCTCTACCAGCAAAACTCGCATGATGTCTGGCTGCATTGTTACTTTCCCTGAGCTAGACAACAAGAATGAAGAAGCTATAAAAAATGTCACTCCTATAGGAAAATCTATCCCACTAGGAGTCATACCTTCATTCCATGATTTTTTGCAAATTGATCTAACTGGTAAATATCAAATAGATTTTTGGGCACAGCATGTCTCTCCTATTGGATAATCCCAAGACTCTTCCCAAAGTAAGTTGCTCAACTGGAACAATCTTTGTACCCACAAGCATATGTTGCTAACTAAAGATATTAAGCATCAGCAACTACTATAGACTATTGCCCAAGATAAGAAATATGTTAGTACCCAAACCAATGCGCATAAAATCCTAGCCTTAATCCAACAGCTAGAAGCCTGTGTCACTAAAGAATGGCAAGATGAAATATTTCTATTTCTCTAACAACTCCGCACTGACTTCAACGAGTTTAAGCAACATGCAGAAGCATGGTGGGAACAACAAATAGCCTTCCAACAATCCCATGAACAACATGTTAAAATCTTGTGTTCTGAAGTTAATACAGTTGTTAAAACTGTTAACCGCATTGAAGAAAAGACCCAGTCAACCAGTCAACAGTCTCTCCATGTTGAGACTACAGTTATAAAGGAATCCATAGAAATCAAATCAAAAGTGGATGATGTGTTGAAAGAATCCACTGACATCAAAGTACAAGAAGATAATCTGACAGACAAGCTTCAAAATTTGTCTATACAATCTGCCCAACCTATCAAGCCCCTGAACTTTCCAGATACCTCAGCCAGTTATCTTCAAGCCTAGTATAAGGGAAAAGGGCTAGCCATAGATATCCCTGAACTAGAGATTGAAAAATTTGGGATACTGCTACTGGAACCATGAGAATAGCAACTCAAGAAGAGAGAATAAAAAGAAAGATTCAAATGACCAAAGGACCAAACACTAGAGGAAATGATCCATTTAGAAACCTTTAGAACTTTAGAGCAGATACACCTCCATTGGTTAATTTTGATACAAATGATACAACTGAGAACCTCACAAACATAGATGCCATTAGAGCATGGGTAATTAACTACATGGCCACAAATACTGGTGTATCAGAAAAAGATGTTATCCAAAAATCTCTCAATTCATTTATAGGCATAGCCAAAAGAGTTTGGGATCGTCTTGATAACACTTATAGAAATGATCTAATCACTAATGGTATAGATCAGGTATGTGCACAACTGATAAGAATGTTTGTAGGAAAAAATGATGCTCTTGAAAGTACATCCTACAGAAGGTTTGTCAATAACAAATTTTGTGACCTATCCAAATTTGATGAATACTATGCCAAACAATTCATCAACTTCTATCAATCTAGACATGAATAGAACCAGGAGTTTATGTACTCCATTTCTATAAAAATATTTGAAGGCCTAGGAGATTATTATCATAAGAGAATACTATAAAATCTAGTAGATGAAAACTTGACTGTCAAGGAACTAACCTTCCCACAGTTAATTCAATTCCTGAAAGAAATCAATGAATTAGTTTGTCTTGAGGTCAATAAAAGGAAGGAATTAAAAAAGGTTAAACCTCTTATTACACCTACTGTATGTAAATCTTTAACACCACTATATGGATGTGGTAAAACTTTCCATAGGCACAAGAAATGAGACCAATGATGTGCTGAGTGCTCAAACAGAAAAGGAAAGTTTTCAAGAAAGAATTACAGTTAGCGAAAAGGTTATTTTTGCAAGAGGAATAGATTCAAAGGGAAAAGTAAATGGAAACCCACCTATTACATTTTTAAGGGTGACCATTTTTCCAACAAGTTCCTTGACAAGAATAAAGCCAAGTTCAAAGGTAAGGCAAAAATGTTGAAAGGTTCTGGATTAGAAGATCCAGAAGAATTTGTGTTTGTTAATGACTACCGCTCTAATTCTGAGGATATCATTCTTTCTGATGAAGAGGATACTGATTATGATTATAGTATTGAACCAAGTCAATCCAAACCTGAACACTTTGTTGATTCTAAAGAACATCTAGATTCAGATAATGACTTTGAAGTATCATTCTATTATAGAATGATGAGAGGAGTCCCTAATTCTCAGCAAACTCTAGAAAGGATTATATCAAAAATCAGTGAGCTTTAAAGAAAATAGAAAGCAATTAATATGGGGCAAGAAACTTGACAGAGAAATAAACTCAAATTGGTTAATTTAGAAGCCCAGAAAATAGAACTACTGGCCAGTCATTCAACTAGTAGTCACAGTCTAGACCATGGATATAAGATTCCACCTTGGCAAAAGGAAAGGTCTCCTACTTTTGGAGGTCATCATGGTCTAGGTTCCTACAGACCACCTTTAAGATCTACTCGTCCTAGTCTATTTCACACTTTCAATCCTATTGGCCAAAGGACTATGACAGAAGCCCCTGCACCAGACAGCATGGCTCGAAGAATCTGGCAACAACACCGCAAGGAATTCCTCAAAAAATTTGTCAACCAAGCCAGAGGAGAACTTGACGAACTCTTTCAATAAGAGAATGAAAATCTTCAAGAAGAATTAGAGAAAGGAAAAGAATTGGAACAATTCTCTTCAAAGATAAATCTATCAAAAACAACACTGCAACTTACTCCTACCATAGATGATTTCTTCTATCATGAAAAATCATACAGTCCGTATATGCACACAGCTATGGTAACAGAAGGATTTGATCCAAACACTGGTGAACAAATCAAAGGAGAAAAATTAGAAGTCTATGAGAAAGACGATGAAGAAACCTTTGTGAAACATAGTCAACACTGCAGAGTCACAAAGAAACCAATTCAAACATCTTGTCCAGGTTTGGAACTTCAGGTACACTTCAGAGGTACAACTTCTCATCCCTCATCCTTTCTATGGGATACTAGTGTTGATCTAAATACAGCTAGATATCACTGTTTTCCTCCTGACGAGTGGATAAAAGGTAATATAAAAATTACTTTTGGGAATGGAAAACATATTTCTAATATAGTGTGTAAGGCACCTATTAAATTTGATGATGGAAACCAAGATAAAATAACATTTGTCCCTTATGAGATTGATGGTTATGATGGTATCATTGGCAGCATAGCAATGCAACAATGGGAACTGATCCTAATCACTAAAGAATCCATCAGTCTGAACCATCACAAGGTACCACGGCTATAGACAGAATTTGCCTACACTAGCAAAGCAGAACCTGTAGTCGTCAAATCCAGAAATATGGCCTGGATTTCAAAGCAAGTGGAAGCCTTGGCTTCACAAATAGAATTGTTGAAGTAACAATTCAGCTCAACAGTAATGACCAAAGATGTCAAGCAGCAACAATGTAATCTAACCTGTAGATTACCTTTACAGAAGGATCCTAATGGTAAGGAAATTCTTCCTAAAGCCAAAGGTAACTACTTGATCATGAGTCCACAAGGAACACAACCCTATAAAAAGGAGATTGAAGAACTCTTAGACCAAGGATTTATATCATCCTCCTCATCACCTTTCTCATGTCACGCCATGTATGTTACAAAATTTGATGAGCAAGGCCAAGAGTTATCTGAGAAAAGGTTAGTTGTTAACTATAAACCTTTAAATAGCTGTTTGCTTGACAATCAATATCCACTACCCCGTAAAGATCACATTTGGCAGTCTATCTAAGGGAGTCATTTTTATTCCATGTTTGATTTAACCAAGGGGTTTTGGCAAGTTACCATCCATCCCGATGACCATTTTAAAACATCCTTTTGTATCCCTCAAGGTCTCTACAAATGGAATGTCCTTCCATTTGGTATAAAGATGACACCATCTATTTTTCAGCAACACATGGATAATATTTTTTGAAAATACTCCAAATTCATCATTCCCTATATTGATGATATCCTTGTGTTTAGCCAAAGTCCTTCTGCACATCTTGACCACCTCCATCAGTTTTTACATATTTGTCAACACCATTGTCTCACCGTGCATCCCATTAAATCTCACTTTGCCCAAAACTCCATTATTTACATTGGCATTTGTCTTCTTCTCGGGGGGAGAATGGAAGCACAAACTCACATACTTCAATGAAATGCCAATCTTCCAATAACCACCATCAAAGAACTATAAAGGTTCTTAGGCCTAGTCAATTACATTGCAGGATTCTATTCCAATATTGCACAAGAAAGACTGATAGAAAATTAGTTACTTCAGAAGAATCCCCCTGCTTGGTCTAAAAATCATAATAAGGCCATTGAATGCATCAAGAAGAAATGTACATAGCTCCCTACTCTACATCTACCTGGACCTGGTGCAAAAGTAATAGAAATAGATGCTAGAAAACACACCTGGGCTGGTATTCTAAAAGAAAAGAACAATCAAGGAAAAGAGGAAATTGTAAGGTATGGATCTGGTAACTTCAAAGGAAGTGAAATCAATTACCACAGTATGCATAAGGAAATCTTAGCAGTAATCAATTCTTTGAAAAATTTTTATATGTTTATTGCTGATAAAAGATTTCTGATTCGAAGTGATCTCCTGAATCTTAGAGGGTTCTTTAAAAAGGAATCTAAAGACAAGGTAATAAGAGGACACCTTCTTAGATGGGCTCAATTTCTTAACACCTTTGATTTTGACATAGAACATATTCTTGGAGATAAAAATATCTTTGCAAATTTCCTAACCAGAGAAGGAGCACTACAAGCCACAGGCAATGTAAGAATTGTCTGCATCCTTGAAGAATGTTGGTGGGAAGAAAGTTGTCCAGACTTTAGCACCAATCCATTTGAAAGAAGAGATACATGAAATTTTGATTTAGCTAATGATTATCTCTCTGACATATTTCACATGTTACAGGCAAAAATAATCCTAACAGCCCCAAATATCTGGGATCGTAGTAGCATCTTCCATATAGGGGAAAATGATGAACCAGTGGATGAAGAAATAACACAATTCCTGTATGCACCAATAGTCCAATATTAGATACCTATCCAATTTCTTAATCCACCAATTCAAAGACCTGAAACATGGCTGCATCAAGAACGAGGAGTACAACTCATCCAAGATCTGTTCCAAGGCCCTTATCCTACAACCTTTCCTCTGGAATTCTCGGGATACTATGGAATCCTATGGAAACCTACCTTTGGATCTTTAGAAGATACACTCATCAACAGAAACATCTGTATGAACTATGGACCATGAGGTTTTGGATCATGTTTTTAGATTTGGACAATAGGAGCTCAACTTCGCCACCTACTTGTCATAGAAGCATTAGTATGGATTTCCACATCTACATACGAATCAGATTTGGGAAATACTTTGGCTCAATCCCAAGGAATACATGGACCCTACAAATCTAAAACACTCAAGATACTATGGAAAGAACCTGATCCACCACATCCACCCTACACCAGAGAAGGACCTCATGAAAACTGCTATTGTGTTGGATGCATTAACGGCTTTACCGACAGCGACGCTTAATAAATGTTGTTGTAAAACCTAATAGTTGGGGTTGTCATCTATTCTCTCTTCTTGAGAATCCATCTGATAAGATAAATTAGTTTGGGTAAAACTAATCCCTATCTTTTCCCCAAAATCCATCCAAATAGGTTTTTGATTCTTTTCCTCAAAAGAACTTGACTTATTATGGCTCTGGTTTAATGTGATCTACCCAACCATTTGGTTAAAATGTAAACCCCAGTAACTTAAGTCTGTTTGAACAATACTGAGGGCAGACTCAACTACTATTCAAAAGGGTTAGTCCAATTCCTTAATAAGACCCATGTTTCTCTCTCTTCACAGGATAGAAAAGAGATATCTCCGTAGTCACTTTCAGATGTAAAGTGAACACATCACGAGTTGCGTGTCCCCACTCATTTTTCTGCCACTACACTGTTCCATAGATATTGGGGTCCACCCCGAATGACATACAGGTCATAGTGGGCATCAACTTTTGGTAGTGCACATTGCTTTAATAAGCTGTCTGACTGATTGTTGCCATGCAACATGCATCGGTACCCTCTCTTCCTCCTCCGTGCCTATATAATGATGAGTTTTAGCTCAAAGAAGGAATTCAGAGTAGAGTAAGTCTTAGATTCTTAGAAATTATAGAATATCTTTGCAAGTAGAGAGTATGCTCTCATCCCTCAGGTGATCAGAAATTAACCTTGTTGTAAGTATTCCAGATACAGTTAGAAAGAAAATCATTATCAACAGTTGTATCTTGCTAGTAGTTGGTATAGTTTGTCTATTTATATGGCTTGTTAATATATAAGCGCCCGATTTATGCAGTGGAAGTAGATCCTCTTCTGCTCTTGGAGCTTGTATCAAAATATGGAAGAAAAAATAGATCCTCTTCTGCTCTCAGAGCTTGTGTCAAAATATGGTATCAGAGCCTATGTCAATTTTGAATCTTTGTATCTGTTGTAAATCTGTTTCAAAGAAAATCCTTTAATGGAAAAGCATTTTATGTTCACAAATTTCCATCTGTTCTGTCTTTGTCTTACCCATCTAGTTAACTTATAAAGCTCTCATTATAGCTCTTCTTATGGACTCCTGAATCTATCACAAAGCATTGTAAGACCTCGTTATTAAGACCCATGTGAAGCTGTGTGAAGGCATGTAGGGCAGATTGCAGGCAGTAAATTTTTCAATTTGAGCGAGAATTCAAGGACTAGTTTGAGCATAAGCAATGGCACACAAAGGACAAAGCAGCACAGATCTAAAAATGTGGGATCATACTGATGCCTGAAATCAAGAGGCAAGTTATACAAATTTCTTTGCCCAATTCGAGCAAGATTTTACCTTACATGAAGCAGATGCAAATATTTTAGATCAAAGCAATGATATAAGTTATAGATTTGTTGATAAGAACTTCATGGTTCCTAGGATTAAACCTGCTAATATTTATATAGATATTCCTAAAGGTTTAAAAGATTTTTTTGCTTATAGAAGTGTTATTAGATGTAAAGTCGCTAAACTTCAGCATACTGTTACCAATGGAACTGAGAAAGGTCTAAAATTATTCATTGTTCAAGAACTTAGTGAATTACAGAAAAAAGCAAGAGCTAGTCCAAAGAACTTTCAATATATACATATATCTTATGTAAAGATTGGTGTATTAGGTCATTATAGAAAGGGTTTACCCATCATCATCTTAATGTTATTAAAGGATGCCAGAATCACTAAAACCACTCATGCCCTTCTTGGAGGAGCTTGTGATTCTATGTCAAACAACCCTATTTGCATAGACTATACTTTAGACTATTCTGTTAGTCTAAAAGATGCCAACTTTGATGATATCCTGACCTATGAATTCAAAACCAAGAATGCCTACTTTAAAGAAGCATCTGTGGATCATACTTTAACCTTTCTGGTGCATTATCGACTGTTCAACAAGTCATTACCCTTAATGATCAATCCCAGAAGAGCCTTAAGTCCTGAAGAAGGCATGTCACTATTTGGAAGTCCAATAGTCCAACCACATAGTCACGAGCCCATTTTGTTGTAAAACACAAAGATATCAAGATGCCAACTGAATGGGCACTTGAACTATGGATCAAAGATGCTCAGCCTGAGAAGCCTAAACAATTGCAGGGTATTAATATCCAAGAAACTGATAGTCATGCAATACTAAAGTTTGTAAGCCCAAATCTTTCCCACTCTCAGTCTTACAGATATGCCACTCGCACACCTGTGGTACAATCTTGACCTTCAATGTCTGTTAAACCTGCTCCAGGTATGGAGTCTTTAATTGTGTTTCCATATTTGCAGTCTTCCCTTCCAAAATCCACTCCTCAGTCCAATGGTAATACCTCTTCCTATTCACATGTACATTTTTCTAAAATAGAAGATGGCAAGCTAAAATGTGACAACTGTAGTTTTTTCTTCTCTACCAGAAAAACTCGCATGATGTCTAGCTGCATTGTTACTTTCCCTGAGCCAGACAACAAGAATGAAGAAGCTATCAAAAATATCACTCCTGTAGGAAAATCTATCATACCAGGAGTCATACCTTCATTCCATGATTTTTTGCAAATTGATCCGACTGGTAAATATCAAATAGATTTTTGGGCACAGCATGTCTCTCCTATTGGAGAATCCAGAGTCTCTTCCCAAAGGAAGTTGCTCAATTGGAACAATCTATGTACCCACAAGCATATGCTACTAACTAAAGATATTAAGCATCAGCAACTAATACAGACTATTGCCCAAGATAAGCAATATGCTAGTACCCAAACCAATGCGCATAAAATCCTAGCCTTTATCCAATAGCTAGAAGCCTGTGTCAGCAAAGAATAGCAGGATGAAATATTTCTATTTCTCCAACAAATCTGTACTGAATTCAACAAGTTTAAGCAACATGCAGAAGCGTGGTGGGTGCAAAAATTAGCCTTTCAACAATCCCATGAACAACATGTTAAAATCTTGCATTCTGAAGTTAATATAGTTGTTAAAACTGTTAACCACATTGAAGTAATGACCTAGTCAACCAGTCAATAGTCTCTCCATGTTGAGACTACAATTATAAAGGAATCTACAGAAATCAAATCACAAGTGGATGATGTGTTGAAAGAATCCACTGACATCAAAGTACAAGTGGATAATTTGACAGACAAGCTTGAAAACTTGTCTATACAGTCAACCCGACCTATCAAGTCCCTAAACTTTCCAAATACGTCAACCAGTTATCTTCAAGCCTAGTATAAGGGAAAAGGGCTAACCACAGATATCCCTGAACCAGAGATTGAAAAAATATAGGATACTACTACTGGAACCATGAGAATGGTAACTCCAGAGGAGAGAAGAAAAGGAAAGATTCAAATGACTAGAGGAACAAACACTGGAGGAAATGATCCATTTAGAAACCTCCAGGACTTTAGAGCAGATATACCTCCATTGGTTAATTTTGATACCTATGATACAACTGAGAATCTCAAAAACATAGATGTCATTAGAGCATGGGTAATTGACTACATGGCCACAAATACTGGTGTATCAGAACAAGATGTTATCTGGCAAGTTCTCAATTCATTTACAGGCATAGCCAAAAGAGTTTGGGATCGTCTTGATAACACTTATAGAACTGATCTAATCACTAATGGTATAGATCAGGTATGTGCACTATTGATAAGAATGTTTGTAGGAAAAACTGATGCTCTTGAAATTACAACCTACAGAAGGTTTATCAATAACAAATGTTGTGACCTATCCAAATTTGATGAATACTATGCCAAACAATTCATCAACTTCTATCAATCTGGACATGAATAGAACCAGGAGTTTATGTACTCCATTTTTGTAAAAAGCTTTGAAGGCCTAGGAGATTATTATCATAAGAGAATACTAGAAAATCTAGTAGATGAAAACTTGACTGTCAAGGAACTAACCTTCCCACAGTTAATTCAATTCCTAAAAGAAATCAATGAATCAGTTTGTCTTGAGGTCAATAAAAGGAAGGAATTGAAAAAGGTTAAACCTCTTATTTATCCTACTGTATGTAAATCTTTAACACCACTATATGGATGTGGTAAAACTTTCCACAGGCACAAGAAATGAGACCAAGGATGTGCTGAGTGCTCAAACAGAAAAGGAAATTTTTCAAGAAAGAAATATAGTCAGTGAAAAGGATATTTTTGCAAGAAGAATAGATTCAAAGGGAAAAGTAAATGGAAACCCACCTATTACATTTGTAAGGGTGACCATTTTTCCATCAAGTTCCCTGACAAGAATAAATCCAAGTTCAAAGGTAAGGCACAAATGTTGAAAGATTCTTGATTAGAAGATCTAGAAGAATTTGTGTTTGTTAATGACTACCCCTATGATTCTAAGGATATCATTCTTTTTGATGAAGAGGATACTAATTATGATTATAGTATCGAACCAAGTCATTTCAAACCTGAACACTTTGTTGATTCTAAAGAACATCTAGATTCAAATAATGACTCTGAAGTATCATTCTACTGTAGAGTGATGAGAGGAGCCCCTGATTCTAAGCAAACTCTAGAAAGGATTATATTAGAAATTAGTGAGCTTGAAAGAAAATAGAAAGCAATGAATATGGGGCCAGAAACTTGGCAAAGAAATAAACTCAAATTGGCTAATTTAGAAGCCCATAAAATAGAACTATTGGCCAGTCATTCAACTAGTAGTCATAGTCTAGACCATGGATATAAGATTCCACCTTGGCAAAAGGAAAGGTCTCCTAATTTTGGAGGTCATCATGGTCCAGGTTCCTACATACCACCTTTAAGATCTACTCATCCTAGTTTGTTTCACACATTCAATCCTATTGGCCAAAGGACTATGACAGAAGCCCCTGCACCAAGTAGCATGGCTCGAAGAATCTGGCGACAACACCGCAAGAAATTCCTCAAAAAAGTTGTCAACCAAGCCAGAGGAGAACTTGAAGAACTCTCTCAAGAAGAGAATGAAAATCTTCAAGAATAATTAGAGAAAGGAAAAGAATTGGAACAATTCTCTTCCAAGATAAATCTATCATAAATAGCACCACAACTTACTCCTACCATAGATGATTTCTTGTGTCATGAAAAATCATACAGTCCGTATATGCACATAGCTATGCTAACAGAAGGATTTGATCCAAACACTAGTGAACAAATCGAAGAACAAAAAATAGAAGTCTATGAGAAAGATGATGAAGAAACCTTTGTACAAAACAGTCGACACTACAGAGTCACAAAGAAACCAATTCAGACATCTTGTCTATGTTTGGAACTTCAGGTACACTTCAGAGGTACAACTTCTTATCCCTTAGCCTTTCTATGGGATACTGGTGTTGATCTAAATACAACTAGATATAACTATTTTCCTCCCAATGAGTGGATAAAAGGTAATACAAAAATTACTTTTTGGAATGGAAAACATATGTCTAATCTAGTGTGTAAGGCACCTATTAAATTTGATGATGGAAACCAAGATAAACTAACATTTGTCCCTTATGAGATTTATGGTTATGATGGTATCATTGGTAGCACAGCAATGCAACAATGGGAACTGATCCTAATCACTAAAGAATCCATCAGTTTGAACCATCACAAGGTACCATGGCTATAGATAGAATTTTCCTACACTAGCAAAGTAGAACTAGTAGTCGTAAAATCCAGAAATATGGCCTAGATTGCAAAGCAAGTGGAAGCCTTAGCTTCACAAATAGAACTGTTGAAGCAACAATTCAGCTCAATAGTAATGACCAAAGATCTCAAGCAGCAACAATGTAATCTAACCTATAGATTACCTTTACAGAAGGATCCTGATGGTAAGGAAATTCTACCTAAAGCCAAAGCTAACTACTTTATCATGAGTCCACACGAAACACATCTCTATAAAAAGGATATTGAAGAACTCTTAGACCAAGGATTTATATCATCCTCCTCATCACCTCTCTCATGTCACGCCATGTATGTTCCAAAATTTGATGAGCAAGGCCAAGAGTTATATGAGAAAATCTTATTTGTTAATTATAAACCTTTAAATAGCTATTTGCTTGACAATCAGTATCCACTGCCCAGTAAAGATCACATTTGGAAGTCTATCCAAGGGAGTCATGTTTATTCCAAGTTTGATTTAACCAATGGGTTTTGGCAAGTTACCATCCATCCCAATGACCATTTTAAAAAAACCTTTTCTGTCCCTTAAGGTCTCTATGAATGGAATGTACTTCCATTTGGTATAAAGATGGAACCATCTATTTTTTAGTAACACATGGATAATATTTTCAGAAAATACTCCAAATTGATCATTCCCTACATTGATGATATCCTTGTGTTTAGCCAATGTCCTTCTGCACATCTTTACCACCTTTGTTAGTTTTTACATATCTGTCAATGCCAAGGTCTTGTCGTGCATCCCACTAAATCTCAGTTTGCCCAAGACTCCATTATTTACATTGGAATTCATCTTCTTCCCAAGGGGAGAATGGAAGCACAAAATCACATAATTCAATGAATTGCCAATCTTCCAGTAACCACCATCAAAGAACTACAAAGTTTCTTAGGCCTAGTCAATTACATTGTAGGATTATATTCCAATATTGCACAAGAAAAATTGATAGCAAATCATTTACTTCAGAAGAATCCCCCTGCTTGGTTCGAAAAGCATAATCAGGCCATTGAACACATCAAGTAGAAATGCACACATCTCCCTACTCTACATCTACCTGGACCTAGTGCAAAAGTAATAGAAATAGATGCTAGCGAACACACCTGGGCTGGTATTCTAAAAGAAAAGAACAATCAAGGAAAAGAGGAAATTGTAAGGTATGTGTCTGGTAATTTCAAAGGAAGTGAAATCAATTACCACTGTACACATAAGGATATCTTAGTAGTAATCAATTCTTTGAAAACAATTTATATGTTTATTGCTAATAAAAGATTTCTGATTCGAAGTGATCTCCAGAATCTTAGAGGGTTCTTTAAAAAGGAATCTAAAGACAAGGTAATAAGAGGACACCTTCTAAGATGGGCTCAATTTCTTAACACCTTTGATTTTGACATAGAACATATTCCTGGAGATAAAAATATCTTTGCAGATTTCCTAACTAGAGAAGGAGCACCACAAGCCACAGACAATGTAAGAATTGTCTGCATCTATGAAGAACGTTGGTGGGAAGAAATTTGTCCAGACTTCAGCACCAATCCATTTGAAAGAAGAGATAGAAGAAATTTTGATTTAGCTAATGATTATCTCTCTGACAAATTTTGCATGTTACAGGAAAAAATGATCCTAACAGCCCCAAATATCTGGGATCCTAGTAGCATCTTCCATATAGGGGAAAATGATGAACCAGTGGATGAAGAAATAGCATAGTTCCTGTATGCACCAATAGTCCAATATCAGATACCTATCCAATTTCTTAATCCACCAATTCAAAGACCCAAAAGATGGCTACATCAAGAACAAGGAGTACAACTCATTTGAGATCTGTTCCAAGGCCCTTAGCCTACAACCTTTCCTCTGGAATTCTCGGGATACTATGGAATCATATGGAAACTTACCTTTGGATCTTCAGAAGATACACTCATTAATAGAAACATCTGTATGAACTACGGACCATGATTTTTTGGATCATGTTTTCAACATTGGACAATAGGAGCTCGACTTCACCACCTACTTGTAACAGAAGCATCAGTATGAATTTCCACATCTACATACCGATTAGATTTGGGAAATACTCTAGTTCAATCCCAAGGAATACATGGACCCTGAAAATCTAAAACACTCAAGATACTGTGGAAAGAACCTGATCCATCACATCCACCCTGCACCAGAGAAGAACCTCATGAGAACTGCTATTGTGCTAGATGCATTGATGGCTTTACTGACAGCGACGCTTAATAAATGTTTTTCTAAAACCTAATAGATGGGGTTGTCATTTATTCTCTCTTCTTGAGAATCCATCCGATAAGATAAATTAGTCCAGGTAAAACTAATCCCTATCTTTTCCCCACAATCCATCCAAATAGGTTTTTGATTGTTTTCCTCAAAAGAACTTGACTTATTATGGCTCTAGTTTAATGTGATCTACCCAACCATTTGTTTAAAGTGTAAACCCTAGTAACTCAAGTCTAGTTGAACAAAACTGAGGGTAGACTCATCTACCATTCAAAAGGGTTAGTCCAATTGCTTAATAGGACCCGTGTTTCTCTCTTCATGGGATAGAAAAGAGATATCTCTGTAGTCACTTTCAGATGTAAAGTGAATGCATCACAAGTTGTGTGTCCCCACTCATTTTTCTACCACTATGATGTTCCATAGATATTTGGGTCCACCCCGACTGACATATAGGTCATAGTGGGCATCTACTTTTGGTAGTGCGCATTGCTTTAATAAGTGGTCTGACTGATTGTTGCCATGCGGCATGCATCGGTACCCTCTCTTCCTCCCCTGTGCCTATATAATGAAGAGTTTCAGCTCAAAGAAGGCATTCAGAGTAGAGTAAGTCTTAGTCTTAGAGACTATAGAATAGCTCTGAAAGTAGAGAGTATTCTCTCATCCCTCGAATGATCAGAAATTAGACCTTGTTGTAAGTATGCCAGATACAGTTAGAAAGCAAATCATTATCAGTAGTTGTATCTTGCTAGTAGTTGGTATAGTCTGTCTAGTTATATGGCTTGTTAATATATAAGCACCTAATTTATGCAGTGGAAGTAGATCCTCTTCTGCTCTCAGAGCTTGTGTCAAAATATGACATCCTTTTCCATGGTGAGATAAGGTTCTTTTCTTCCTCCACCCTTTCATTTTGTAGAAAATTCCACCAACTTAAGGCAGGGCTTTTCATTTTGGATTTTTCCACCTTGACCTTCTGATTTTTAGAGACATTGTCACATTTAAAGTAATTATCCAAAGTTTATATCCAATCCATACCTTCTTCAGTGTCCATTTTCCCACAAAACATGGGGATGTCTGATTTCTGATGTCTCCATCCAACTCTCTCAAGAGCTTCAAGAAATTTGGCTTCCTCTGCAGGTATGTTCTTTGTTTCATCCTAATCTCTTTCTTCTTCTTCTTATTCTTCTTCTTCTTCTTCTTCTTCTTCTTCTTCTTCTTCTTCTTCTTCTTCTTCAGAATCTTCTCCCTCCTCCTTCTCTGTTTGGAGGTCCTTCAACTTCTTTATCTCCTCCTCCATCTTCTTGTTCTTGGCTACTTGTTCTCTGACAATTTTAGCCAATTCCACATTAGTGATTCTAGTATGAACTTCTTCTCCTTAAGATTATTCTATTCTGTCACCCATTCTTCACTTCTTCCAAGGTCTTAGTAAGCTCTGATACCACCTGATGCAGAGTGCACTACAAGAAGACCTAGATGGGCTCCAACTCCTTGTAACCACTTCAAAATTTTGATTCAAACACCCCAACTCCACATTTGTCTTCCTAGGTTGTATACTAACTTTTCCAAGAGGCCAACTCATTCCTTTTATCAAAACTTAGCCTTCCAAGCCAAGACACCAATCTCTACAATATCTCCTTTAGGGACACTTTCCCTAACCCAAGCTTAAGTGTAGAAATATTCACCAAAGGCTTTGAGAAACAAATCTAAGTGATGGGAGACTTTTTTTAGAACCCAAGGATAGAGAATCCACTAATGGATTCAGTTCTACAGACCCAAGGATGGTCAAACACTAACTGGCCTAGAATTCCTTACAGCCCTATCCAGAGGGTTTTTTGAGCATAAATTTTAAACATAGAAGGATCTAACTGATATGATTGGGTTTCTAGATACCCTTTATGGATTTTTGAAACCCTCCAAATCCTTATCACTTCACTCCACTCCTGCACCACTAAACTCTTGCAAAGCTCACACACCTAATTAGCTAGGTTAGGCTTAGATTACTAAGCAAGTGGTCTAAGGTGGGTTCATAGAATAAGAAAAAGGGCTTAGGTAGCTTCATCTACCCAAAAATGGTGTATATCCACCATTGGTTTGATCCTCCCAATCATATAGTTTACATGAATGTGATTGTACTAAAGAACCATGCTAATTACATAAAGATAATTAGCCTAGGGCTTGGTCTCAAAAATCATAAAACAAACACTGAGATTCTGATCTTTAGGAATCTTAAAGAGCATGATTCTAACTTGTATTTCCCAAGTGGCCAAGCAGATTCACTGGTTAAATCCCAAGTTAGGAGCACATATTTGGAGCAGACCCAGTAAACTATGGATTCTCAAATAGTGAGCAAACAAAATATCTAACTCCTATCAAACTTTACAAAAACAAATAAAACCAACTAGAATGTTGAATTAACTCAAAGCAGCACAAATTCCTACAACTCGATACACAAAATGAATCGATACCAGGTCATACACTGTTCAAATAACTTAGAAAACTCTTCTATTTCCTTCTCTGAACATCAAGCTCCGTACACAGTAAACTCTAACCTTCCTAGGAGGAATAACAAAATATAATACCATCATCTTGGCATTACAGATTCTTTAAGAATTTAGTGTGGCCATTTCCATTTGAGTTTTCATTCTTCAAGCAACATCTTGCAAAAGTTTCTCATGCAACATTTTGCAAAAAGAAAACTTTTTGGAAACATTTGTCAAAGTTTCTATTTTGGGAAAAGTTCCAAAACTACCAACCTCCAAGGGTGTGGGAGAGGTCCAAAACATACCAATATCCTATCCTAAGGTCTCAAAACATAAACTTATAACTAAATACTAAAATCACCAAAAGAGACTAATATGGTCTAACATGGTTTCAGGAACCCATAGGTTTATAACTTACCTTAGGGTCCTTCACCTTACACAATAGACCCACACATGCACACACTAGCGTGATCCAAAGGATTAACCTTGTTACAAACAAATTAAGTATAAAATAGGAACTTTGGGAGGTGCCTTGCACCAATTTGCAGTGTAGTTAGGGATTTCCTTGGTAAAGAAATCATATCTCCTTGGGAAAAAAATGTTTATTTCCATATTAGGTGCTCTCCATCTTTCTTCCAATGCCATGGATATCCTCCAATATTATCCACTTCTTGACATTGATTATCATAAATTCATTAATAAGAAATTTCTTCCTATCGATAGTTATGAACGAGTGGTTAAGAAGTATAATTTGTGGAACAGGAAGGCTCTTCTTGAGGTTTTGTTCTACAGACAATACATTCAAAGAAGACACTTATATATTCTCATCTTTGACAGTATAAAACATGCCCTATATAGGAAGAACTATTGACATGTATGAACTACTCTTCAATCCCATGGTCAAGACCTAGGTGAGGTTGTGGTTTAAAAAATTTGCTCCAAAGTGGCAGCCATGATGGACATTTAAGAAATAGACAACTTGGAAGATTTTGTACAACATGAATTCCCTCTTATGCATGCATGACCCTCAAAGAATGAACATGTATCTATAACACCCTCAACATTTGGTCTAGATTTGAATGTTTTCCCTCTACTCGAGACTCATAATTCTGGTTGGGAAGATGTTGTGGTTGATGCCCAACATACTCAAACAGGTTGGGAGATTTCACAAGGCCCCCATGAGGTGCATTGGATCGAGCGATAGGATGGTTGTTTGAGGTGTTTGGCTCTTTAGTCATGGTGGATCAAGTTGCAGGTTGGTCGAGTGATGTGGTAGACCCGTCATCCATGTAGGAATAATTGGGGCCCATGTTGGTACAAAGAGAATTTTGAAATTGATATTGACGATTTGTCATGGGGTTTTTGGTTGCTGCCTTTTTTGGAGTGCCACGAATGTATGTCCTACATATTGATCTACAAGATTAGTTTCTAGCACTCTTTGTTTCCTTCTTAGCATGTGAAATGTATTTTTCATTGGGATGCTTCTCTCTTCATGGTAGGTTTTTTAAATATTTGGATCTTTGGGCATTGGTATCTATGTTGTAACTATTGTATTTTGGGGTGTTAGTATCTATTTTGTAACTATTGTATCTTGTAAACATATTTATATGTACTCTGGCTAGGATACTATGTTTTCTTCCTAGTTCTTTCCTAGTTGAACCCTTGCATTAGGTTATGCCCACTTTCACTTTAAAAAAAAACTGAATTTTCACTTTCCCATTGAATCCCTTCTTTCAAATTTAACGTTCTTTAACATATTTTTTCCTCAATGGTTCCTCCTTCTAGATATACCGTATGAATTTCATGATACTCATACTCTTAAATTGTTGGGAAATTTTTTGGTTAAATTTCTCAAGGATGATTGCATTATGATTGATGGGATTCTTAATATTAGAATATGTGTTATTATTTCTACTTCTTTCACTATCCTAAGATCTTGTAACATTGAATGCCCCTTGGGTGTTGTAAGCAACATATTGTTAAGGATTCTCAAGTGAGTTCAAAAGCTGAAATTTTAATGAACTTTGAATTTTTTGTAAACCCAAAAAGGATACCCCTAAATTTTTTCAATATTTCCTAAAAGGCCCTAGAGAAGAATCCTAATGAGCTTAATGAAAATTTTTAGGATCCTATGGATGATAACTACCTCAGGTCTCCTTCTTTCAAAAATTATAGGGATTCTCCCATTAAAGATACCTATAATAGGTCAATGGGTGTTTCTTATTTTCTTGAAGCTATTGGTGATGTTTCTTTTAAATTTGACAACCATGTTCCTCTTGATGGGGATCTAGTTCATCCTTTATTATAACAAAATTTTACCCTAGACAAAGGTAAATCTAATGATGCAAGTGATCAGTATTGTTGTCTTTCTAGTTTAGAGATATTATTTACTCATGATGAAAAATTTGAAACAAATCTTAACCCAAATCTTGATAATATTTCTTTTGACCCTATAAATGATGACAGTTTGTCAATTGCACCTGACGACTAATTACTTTCCAAAATTCAAGATTTTGTTTCTAGGATAATGTTGATATTTATGAGGAAACAAATGATTGAATCTATTGATAATGACTTGATTTGGTTTCAATGTAAGGGGGAATTACTTTGTCCTCCAATCCTTATAAATTATTATCTCCAAAAAAGGAAGATCAACAGACTAATGATAATGTCCTACTATCCCATGATAAAATTGATCTGCAATTGAGATTCCAACTCTCTAGTCCTATTTTTCAATCCCCTACAAGAAAAAAATTACAAATTTCATTAGGAATCTTGGAAATTTGGATTCTTTTTCATTGATTTCAATATATCTATAACGATGATTATTGGATGTTAATATGTTTTTTTGATAGTGGTGTAGTCTAGTTAGTGTGACCATGTTTGAAGATCAGTGGTTGTGGGTGTTAGGAAGTCAAGATTAGTGGTTTTGGACATTAGAGAGGTGTTGAAGATAGTTTTAGGATGATTCTTTTCATTCTTTGCATGATGAATTGGAGGTCCGTGTAACAAATATGGTGACTGGTTCTTACATTGTTTTCCAATATTGTTAGTATTGTTGAAATATGGTGAGTATTGTTCTGTATGATGATTCTATTAGTTGTGGATGTATGGAATGTGATTGGGATAATCTAATGTGTCCTCAATTCAAATGGTTCATAGTTCAAAGCTCCAATAGCCATTTTCAGGTGTATTAGTGGCTGTTGACAATGTTATTGAGGTCCAACATAAAATATGCTAGTGAATTCAATGATTTGGGTGGCTTTGGATATTTGTGTGGTATTCATGATGCCTATGGATGTTCTTGGATTTTGTGCCTTCTGAGTATATATATATAAATTAGTGTTTCTCCCACTTTCACTTTTAAAAAAAAACTGAATTTTCACTTTCCCTTTGAATCCTTTCTTTCAAATTTAACATTCTTTAACATATTTTTTTCCTCAATGGTTCCTCCTTCCAGATATACCGTATGAATTTCATGATACTCATACTCTTAAATTGTTGGGAAATTTTTTGGGTAAATTTCTCAAGGGTGATTGCATTATGATTGATGGGATTCTTAATATTAGAATTTGTGTTATTATTTCTACTTCTTTCACTATCCCCAGATCTTGTAACATTGAATGTCCCTTGGGTTTTTGTAAGCAACATATTGTTAAGGATTGCCGAGTGAGTTCAAAAGCTGAAATTTTAATGAACTTTGAATTTTTTGTAAACTCAAAAAGGATACCCCTAAATTTTTTTCAATATTTCCTAAAAGGCCCTGGAGAAGAATCCTAATGAGCTTAATGAAAATTTTTAGGATCCTATGGATGATAACCACCTGTTGTTCCTTTTTCTTGCTGTCATAAAATAGACTCCTCAAAGGATTAACTCTATTTATCCCTGACACTGATCAAGCATAGAGTAGGACAACAGTAACAAGGTTTTAAGACCTCCTTCACTTTGAGCTCCACAGACTCGGGCGGGATTACCCTTGAAAACTTAGAATAATGAAATCACTGAATTATTCTAGTTTCCTAATGGTGGAATTACAGGAAATGATCACTGTAACTTTTACTAAAACAGACCAAACTGAAAGTAAAGATTGATTTTTAATGGTGATAATCATTAAACTGAACAAAAATAGACCAGTGCTCAATCTGA
>MU224676.1:5241818-5258381 GCA_018584345.1 Thuja plicata | reverse complement strand
CTAGTTTGCTAATGGTGGAATTACAGGAAATGATCACTGTAACTTTTACTAAAACAGACCAAACTGAAAGTAAAGATTGATTTTTAATGGTGATAATCATTAAACTGAACAAAAATAGACCAGTGCTTAATCTGAGGGCATGGAGTCATCTGTGAATACTTCTAATCAGCAGGATTGAAGACTAAACTTAAGGCAATTACAGGATCTGACACAAAAATAAATATACCTTATATATCTACCTCAGTACATTTAACCAGACTAATCGATCAGATTCATTTGCTACCCTGAACTTTGTTGAACAATCTCTAAGGTATATTCTCTCCTTGAAAGAACCCTAGACATATTTCATATATCTGCCTTACAGATATATAAATTGAAAATGCTCCTTGAACATTCAATTTAAACAAAACTCAGAATGCTAAAATGAAGACAGAAAATCCACATAAATGTTTTAGAAACTGTGAACTAGATTTCATTCAGAAGTCATCATCAATTACTACATTCCACAAAAATTTCTCCAAAAGACCAGATATATTGCAATTGACTTAGTATTTTTAGAAAAAAAAATGACCATCCTTGTACCAGTCATCTTGGGATCCTTTTATAGCAGAAGGATGCAACAAGCTACAGACATCTAGGAAGGATAACTCAACCGTTTACAACAACTGTACAACAAAATTCTGCAACCGAACATAGATGGCAGCTGATTAATAAGGTTTGTTTTTCATGGCTTAACCATACTTGATTCATCCTTTCTGCTCCCCATCTGTTCTTCTTTGACTGTAGGCCAATCAAAAGGCAATAGCTTCCACTTCACCTGGAATCCATGGCAACTCCGGCCTTAGACACGTATTTAACCCTGTCTCTTTTCTATTTTGCACCCTTTTATGCTCTATTTTCTGTTTCCTCATTTTAGTGGCTCTTTAGCTGAAGTGTTGTTTCTTCATTTCTGGAAAAACCCTTGCGAGCGAGCGGCACACCCCTGCTATTCAACTGGTCACATAATCGCCATCCTTTTATGCTTCACTTTTCATCTTCTGCGAGTGAGCGATGACCAAATTTTGAACATCTTTTCATGTCTGTCGCACCCTCACACTACTTTTATGTTTTGCTTTTGGTTCATGCGAGTGAGTGATGCTATCTTTTGTTACTCATTGCACTCTCGCGAATTCACTTTTTATGTCATCTGAATCTGGGCAACTGAGCGATATTCATCTTCTTTAACTCATACTCTATCCAATCGCTCACTCGCTATCCTTTTACTCCTGCTTTCATCTAATGTGCGAGTGAGCGATGCATTTTTCTTTGCTCAGTCGCAAACTCGCGAGCTCAGAAACTTTACTTCATTATAGACTGCGAGTGCACGACGAGCTTCATTTTTCCCTTAGTCATTCGGTCGCGAGCTCTTTTCATGTCACTTCTGTTGATCGGTGACTGAGCGATGCTTTTCTCCTTTGACTCATCACCTACTCGCGAGCTGGCTAATTTCATTTCATACCTGACTGCGAGTGCATGACTACATACTTTCTATGTTTAGTCTCTCACTTGCGAGCTGAGTTCTGATCATCTTCATTGACTGGCAACTGAGCGATATCCTTCTTCCTTTTACCTCATCGCACACCCACGAGATGATTTTTGATGTCACCTGACCATCGGCGAGTGCGCGACTACTTCATTTTTCAAATCATCGCACACCCGCAAGCTAACATTTCATATTCTGTCATTATCGGCGAGTGCGCGACTATATTTTTTCTTTCCTTGTTGCACCCTCGTGAGCTCTGTTCCTTCCATCTTTTTTGATCAGGGACTGAGTGATATCTTTTCTCTTTTGGCTCGTCGCATACCCGTGAGCTCTTTTCTGATCGCCTCAAAACATCAGCGAGTGAGCGAGGCATTATATGGCTCCTTTGTCGCTCAGTTGCAGACTATCATAAAACTTGAAAATGCTTCCGCGACTATGCGATGCATCTTCATATGGGTGCTTTATACCTTCGTCGCGCACTCGCTCTGCAAAATACACATGAGTTAAAACCTATGCGAGTAGGCGACATCTACAAGACATGACCTCGTTGTGCACTCGCACAACGTAAAACATTGATATAGAACTTGATGCGGGTGCATGACCACATCATTTTTTACATGACTCGCTCAGTCGCAGAGCGTGAGATAGACAGTATGACTCTAGAGCGACTGCGTGATTTACATTTTTTCAACTCGTCGCTGACTCGTGAACCTGCAGCTTGACTTCAATAAGGCATCGCGACTGCGTGATTTACCTCTCTAAATAGCTTGTCGTCCACTCGTAGACAAATGATAACTAATCATAAATAGCTCACGACTGCACGATTCTCCTTCTCGAACAGCTCGTTGCGCAGTCGCACATTTTAAAGACTTAAGGAAAAGAGCAACGCGACAAAGCGATAAAGGTAAAACATGACTTCAAAAAGGGATTGACTTTATTTGAGCGGTAAAGCATAGAATTTAAAATCAAATAAGCCCAGGAAAAGCTAAAGACCAGGAAATTTAAATTTTTTACAGGGCAGTGCTAACACCACCTCAGGTCTCCTTCTTTCAAAAATTCTAGGGATTCTCCCATTAAAGATACCTATAATAGGTCAATGGGTGTTTCTTCTTGTCTTGAAGCTATTGGTGATGTTTCTTTTAAATTTGACAACCATGTTCCTCTTGATGGGGATCTAGTTTATCCTTTATTATAACAAAATTTTACCCTAGACAAAGGTGAATCTAATTATGCAAGTGACCAGGATTTTTGTCTTGCTAGTTTAGAGATATTATTTACTCATGATGAAAAATTTAAAACAAATCTTAACCCAAATCTTGATAATATTTGTTTTGACCCTATAAATGATGACAGTTTGTCAATTGCACCTAACGACTAATTAGTTTACAAAATTCAAGATTTTGTTTCCAAGATAATGTTGATCTTTATGAGGAAACAACTGATTCAATGATTGAATCTATTGATAATGACTTAATTTGGTTGCATTGTAAGGGGGAATTACTTTTTCCTCCAATCCTTATAAATTATTATCTCCAAAAAGGGAAGATCAATAGAGTAATGATAATGTCCTACTATCCCCTGATAAGATTGATCTACAATTGAGATCCCAACTCTCTAGTGCTATTTTTCAATCCCCTACAAGAAAAAAATTACCACTTTCATTAGGAATGTTGGAAAGTTGGATTCTTTTTCATTGATGTCAATATATCTATAATGATGATTATTGGACGTTAATATATAATTTTTATAGTGGTGCAGTCTACTTAGTGTGACCGTGTTTGAAGATCAGTGGTTGTGGGTGTCAGAAAGTCAAGATTAGTGGTTTTGGACATTAGAGAGGTTTTGAAGATAGTTTTAGGATGATTATTTTCATTCTTTGAATGATGAATTAGAGGTCTGTGTAACAAATATGGTGACTAGTTCTTACACTGTTTTCCAATATTGTCAGTATTGTTGAAATATGGCGAGTATTGCTCTGTATGATGATTCTATTAGTTTTGGATGTATGGAATGTGATTGGGATAGTCTAATGTGTTCTCAATTCAAATGGTTCATGGTTTAGAGCTCTGGTAGTCATTTTCAGGTGTATCAGTGGATGTTGACAATGTTCTTGTGGTCCAACATAAAAGATGCTAGTGAATTCAATGATTTGGGTGGATTTGGATATTTGTGTGGTATTCATGATGCCTATGGATGTTCTTGGATTTTGTGCCTTCTGATTTGGTGGCTCACATCAATTGTGGTGATTAGATTTGAGGGATTTTTTCAATCGATGATAATTTTCTTTATGTTCTTGGTTGACTTGATCAGTAAAACTATTTGTGGAAGTTTGAGGCATGATTTGCGACAATGTTACATGCTTGCAGTTGATGATAATGGTCTTTGTTATGTTTTTGTGGTCAAACATGAATTTGAATTATCATTTTTGGCACATGGAATTAGATTTTGAAATTAGAGTTGAGTCGACCTTATTTTTTTTTCAAGGTTGATAAATTACGTATATTTAGGGAAAAATATTGTGTTACAAACATGTGTGACTCCTTTGAGAGAATGTGTGCCATATATTTTGAGGGTTTAACCACTCATTTGTAGGATGCAGAGAGGATTTTGATAGATGTCCAAATTGTACTTCATTACAACTAGCCTAGGCATAGGGTAGATGTCATTATACAATTCAAAAAATTTAGATCGATCATTGTAGTGATCATGTAAGGTAATGAGCCTTCCTTGGGGTTATTCCATGATAAAACAAATATTGGTGTCAAGTGTTGTGGATGTTCTTATTATCTATGCATGCATGTTTAATTAATCAAATCAGAAATAAGTAGATTTAATTTTGAGTTTGTGAGACAATTGATTCACTCCCCCCCTCTTAGTTGTCTTCTACCATAGTTCTAACTATTCATATCAGATTTCCCTTGGAGGAAGATTATTCTTTAGGGTGATCCAGTATGGAAGCTTATAAAAAGGAATAGTACCAAGTCAACCTATACTACCCTTGCAACCCCTACTACTCTAGATGATATTGGTGATTCTAAATAAAATATTAAGGCAAAGAAAGCTTTGTTGAGTACCTTGACTAATGCTGAAATGATAAATGTCATGAAACTAGTGTGTGTGTGTGTGTGTGTGTGTGTGTGAATAATGTACCTGCAAGCTACAACACAACACTTCAATATGTCATTGCATCAATGGTTAGAAATATGGAAATCAATTGAAAAGAATAAGGAAACTATTGAAATCAACATATTTCCTCCTATCTAGAAAGAGTATAGTTTAAGCTATAAGTTTGCCCTCATATTATGCATTAAACCAGTGACACATTCAGTCCTAGAATGGAAGATTCATTATGAAATTGAAGTTATCTATCATGAAATTCATGCTTGGAAATGATGAAAGGATTCATTAAATAATAAATAGAAAACTTATCTAATTACCTATTTGAAATTATGAAATCAAAATGACAGCATAAGAGTGCAATTAGAATTTTAAAAATTGTGGACCTATTGAGCTCAAACTTCACTCTTTTTATGGAAGAATTTGAGAAATGAGTGTGTTGTGGGTCCACAAAACACACCCCATTTTATTGGTCCTCTAACCATGGGCACCCTCCTTTATTTTTGGTTTTTGGTTAGCTCCTCCCCTTGTTACTTGAACTCTGATCTGGAGGGGCCTGTTGAGGAAGCAAAGTTACTTTTCAGCCTTTCACACTTTTGGTGTTTCAGACGTCAGCAGGTCCTCTGACCTCTGAAATGCCAAAACATTGAAAACCAGAAAGGTTGAGCCCACACCTTTTGGTATTTTGGTTGATGAAATGCCGAAAGGGGGAGGTCACCATACTTTGGGGTTTTTGGCCACCAAAAACCTGAAGTGGGTGATGTCACCCCGCAGGCTATAAAACTAACTCAAGCCTTTTTTTTCCTCATTTATTTTTTTTCCGCCTGCATTTTTTTTGAGATCCTTGCACACCCACTTCTTTCTTCCTCACCTCCTTTCCATTCATCATATCGTGTTGATCCTCCTTGTGATTAGCAACTTTTTTGGTCCCCCACTTTCCTTGCGCCTTTGCAGGTAGGGTTTCTTTGTCGGTTCCCTTCCCCTTCTTCCTTTCACATTTTGGGTTTTAGGGTTAGTTTTTTGTTTGGTGTTTGTGTTTTCTTGGCTGTTGTTTTTGGTTCATTTGTCCTCCCTCCTAGGTCTCTAGGGTTTGTGCCCTTGGACCTCTGGTCAGGTCATGGCCTCTTTTTTTGTGTGTTTTTTCTCCCTTTTGTTATTAGGTTAGGTTTTCTTTTTATTTCACAACTGAGTTGCAGGTTTTCAGCCTCCAAAAGGCCAAAAATAGCCCCCCATGCCAGAAGCAAAATTTCACCAAGTGTAGGATTGCACTTTTGGACCTTAAGACTTTCACGCAAACAGATAAAAATGAAACACCAAAACTCTGAAACATTGAAGACAAATTTGCCCCCTCCCAAAAATTTTGGAGTTTTGCACTCCGAAACTTTATTCGGACCTTCACACACTAAAAGGCCGAGATCTATTTCATCAACCCCCAAAGTCTATCAAATTTTGGGCTTTTGCACCCCAAATTTCCTTATAGTTTTTTCATTCTACAAGTCCAAAAATACTTGCTTCTCCAGGACCTCATCCCTCAATTTTTGGCCTTTCACACCCTGACCTTGTCTTCAGAGTCTGAAAGTCTGAAATACCAAAAAGTGTTATGAAGTTTCATTCTAGCTGCTTAAGAGTCATCTACTTATGGATTTCTTAGTTGTAATTTCTATTTATATTCTAATTTAGTTTTTTTTCTTCAATAAGATACTGATGTTTTCATGTTTTCTTGCAAGAATTCCTGAAAAGTGAATAGTATCACCGATGAAGTACTTGTATAAAGGATATCACCCCCCTTCCAAGATTGGGAATCAGCACTAGGAAATCATAGATACAAACATTGAGAAGGTGGACTAGAATGATCTCTTAGTGAGGTGTTCCCAACCAGCAGGAAGAACCAAAGATTGCACCTCCCTAGTCTTGTCAAGCCTAGTCAATGTAGTAGCACACCTGATGTCGGTCCTATCCTCTAAGCTCATCATGACATTGCAAAAACATTACACACTAGAGGAGAGGGTGGTTAAAAACATAGAAGGATAGGTGGTTCTTGATCTTAGGCTAGACAACATTGAAGATGTCTTCCATCTTCAGAAAGGTGGTTATAAGTTCTATGACTTCTTTGTAGAGAAGGGCTTGAGGTGGTTTAGAAACAAGACCCAAGAGGGTTATGAAATTCCAAATCAAGAATACCTCCTATAGCCTCTCCCAAAGAATAAGCTAAGTAAAATAGACCTAAGGATGGGGTACTTGAAGGACGAAATCCAAGAGGTAGTCACAATGATAAGCTGAGTATATGGACCACCTCATTCCATCCAACTTGAGAGCTGGATGATCCTACTAATAGAAAAGATAAAGGGATGCAAGGCCAGATTTGATTTGGCCACCATCCTGAGTGACAAGTTAGATGAACATCTAGCTACTGTAAAGAAAAATCCCAAGTTTTACATGACTTCATACATAGTGTACCTAATGGCCACCCGAACAGACTATCCAGGGCTTACAAAATGGGGAGCCTTTGGTCAGCTAAATGCATGGCCCTTCACCATCCATCCATAGTTGATAGGAAGAGATGAAATGCCCAAAAATAGCCCAGATTACCGAATAGTGAATGATGCATTCATCTTTGTAGTCATTAGATCCATAGAAGGTGACTACACAAAGAGATTATCGAAGAAAGTTGCTGCAAGAATAAGGGCCATAGGGTCATATTATATATAATTTAAAACTTCCACATACATCACAGTGGAAAGATCTACCATGAGTCCCAAGAAACTAACTAGGTATCCTTTTGATTGGGTAATCATTCTAGAAATAGCTAGGTAGCTCATAGATACTTACAGACATATCAAGCATAAGAAGAAGCATTGCTGGGATTTTCCCATTTCCATAGGCCCCTACACTCTCTACTATATGAAATTTTGAAAATTGTTGGCCTTTTAATGGGACGAGAGCCCACTCCAAACTTATGAAAACATCCGGGCCAAATTTGACCCCATAGGTACATACAGCCATATCATTGGAAAATTCTACTTCCATGAGCCACATATTGAAGATAATTGGATGAATTGTGTGGATGACCACCAGGTGAGGATCAGAGATTTCTATAGTATGTCCCTCACATTAGTACAAGCAGCCCTAGAGGTCAATATTTCCCCTAAGTTTTTAGATAAAGATTCAGATAATGTACATGATCCGCTCTGTAATGATGAAAAAATATACAATAGACCTATCTTAAATGCGGAAACAGATAAAGAATAGAATGAAAACATTGACTTCAAAGAAAGGCATGTAGTCAAAGAAACTATAACATGAATAAAAAAAGCCTTATCAAATGGATCATATTCCTAAAAACACAAATGGATCCACCCAAGAAGGCAGACAAGAAACACAAAGAGAAGCCCGTAGTGCCCAAATTTAAGAGGGCCCCACCCCAAAAACCAGGAAAAGTATATGGGCATCAGCGTGTAGTGGAATATAGTTCCAACCCTAGGCACAAGACACAAAATACCAAGATGATAGGGTAGATAGATCCTCTTATTGATCTATCATAGGCCACCAAAGGAAAAGGCCCTACCACTTCTATCCCATATCCTACTACCATTGGATAAAGAAATAATGTTTACAAGAGAAAGAGAGCTTTTGCCTCTCCCCGATTAGAGACTCTACAAGAGGAACCAGAACTGGATGATGTGCCCATAATAAGAAGGATAAGATATCGGGAAGCCTATCTAAGGAAAAAGGAGATCACAGAGAAATAGATAGAGGCTCAAAAGGAGCATGAAAATCCTTTGGATACTCTTGGCTCATATGAATTCCTCATGTCAGATTTCAAGGGCCTAGAAGGTTTTACAGATCCAGGACAAGATACACCTGACTCCACGACAGGAATTAACATAGAGGCACAAGTGCCCATCAATCTTCAGGCTATCTCTACTCCACCTCTTTCCCAATTCACAAACCCTACACTAAATTTGTCTCTCATAGGATTGGATTCTAGCACCAATCAAAGGTAGAAACTCAGGATACTAATGCTGCCCAAAACATAGAAGGGGACAAGATTGTAGGGGAAAGTGTAGTGCCAAATCCACCACCTTACATTCATAATCCACCATCCTCTCTCCCAACTCCCATTCCTACTCCACCACCCTCTCTCCCAACTCCTACACCAACTCCACCCCCTTCCATTTCCACTCCCCCACTTGTAGTGCAAGCGCCAACTCCACCACCATCTATTCCTCTCTCTTCCTCTAGCCCGACTCCCTAAGTGTCAGTAAGTATAGAAGCTACGCCTGCCCTTAAGACCACATTGGAATCTATGATAGGTATTAATATAGATATATCAATTAGTTCCTCTGAGAATTAATGAAAAGATAAAGATGAACAAGATTCCACAAGGGAAGAAGAGAAGGGAGAGGAAGAGAATGGAGAGGAAAAGAGAGAGGAAGAAGAATTAAATGAGGAGGAGAAGGGAGAAGAGGGTGAACATGAAGAAGAGTGAGATAAAGAGGAGAGGGTGACCCATAGTCCACAAATATTTCCTTCAGTCCTTCACATTGCCCTATATCATGAGTCAATTACCGCCTTTATTAAACCCACTTGGTTCACTAAAGAGATACAGCCCCAAAAAAGGACTTACATAGATGAAAAGGAGGAATAAGCCACAGATATTTCATTCTTAAGGAAATCCTTCCATCAAACAGAGACTAATATACCCGCAAGAACCATATAATACGTTACTCAAGACACCAAGGGTCATTAGAAGGCACAGGTGGTAGTTCTCTCTACCAGCGCATCTCAAGTGCAAAAACCCCAAAAGATTATACATTTGAAGAGGTGGATCTAGGAGAACCAACAAGAGAAGGAAGTAAGACTCTGGAAACTTTAGGACACAAATATGCTCTAGGTTTCATGAGCAAAGATGAAGAAACTATCAAGTCCCTGACATAGCAGAATGAGGCTCTGAAGAAATTCATCCATTAAATTGTGGGTCATATTGACCCAAATTTCATAGAGGCCTCATTACAGGTCATACTAGAGAAGAAAGTTACTCCAGACTTGCTAGTAGGTGTAACCCATTCTTTCATTTAGGAAAGAGTTGATTGGAAGAATGATTTTGAACAATGGGGAGATAATGTGATTAGGGATATCTTCCATCCATTCAGGGTTATACTTAAGGAAGCCACCAATTTAGTGGATCTTATGGAAGGAGATGGAGGATTAGACTCTAAATTGGCCCAATGGCGATCAACTCTACAAGATCTAAGGATAATCAGGAAGCAATGCTTCAAAATTTTGGTCTAGATATATGAAGGTGAAGAGATAGACAACTTTAGTACCTGGACCAAAAGTATAGAAAACTCCACAAAGGTCCACAATAAATTTTTGGAGAAGGTGCATCAAAAGAATAAGGAAATTATGGAATGGGTGGAAGAAATAGAGAATTTTTTCATAGGCATTGACTTAGATTTATACTGAGATGAGGATAGGCAACTTTTGTGCCCGACCAAAGAAATGATACAACAATTCAAAGGTATTCTAGCAGGATTTGGCACCAAAGAGGGCCTACACCAACTTTTATATTTCAAGGTAGATATGCAAAGGATGTCTGAACATGAAGAAGAGATCAAGTTCTTCACTTCTAAATTGACCATTTTCAGAGAGAAGAAAGAACAAAGCCTTGATACAGTGAAAATACAAGAAGTAAAATATGAGTAAGTACAAGAAATAGTACAGAGATTGCGAGCTGCTCATCTAGAGGTATTCCCAAACTGACTATTCAGTCCAAACTTGGCCATTTTTTGAGAAAAGAATTCTTCCATAATTAGCCATTTTTCAAAGGCTAGTTTTTTGGCCTTTCAGCCTCTGAAAGTCTAAAATTCAGGGGGTACCAAATTTTGGTTCCATACTTAGTCAAATTTGTACTTGGGAATTTTTCAGGGCAAAGGTCAGGGTCCAAATTCTGGGTCATTCCAGCATGAAGGATTTTTTGCATGAAAATGGAAATTTAGATCAGATAGATGCACAACTAGAGTTTGTTTTGCAATGATTAAGGTTCTTCTATCAGTTCCCACCCCAAAGAGAACCCTAGATGAATATTCCAAGGGAGAACTCAGAGGTCAAGAAGAAGACTCTAGTTACAAACAATGGAACTCCAGCTCATCTCTTTATTCTTTCTTAACAAGTTTGACTCTATTTTCATTGGAAAGATGATTGTAAATGGATTAAGTATCCATGCAAGTAGTTTAGTATTAGTTTAGTAGTAGCTTTCTTTAGAAAGCTTTAGTTTTAGTTTTTTTTCATTGTTTTTAGAGTTACTGATGCCCTAGTTTTGGGGTTCAGAGTTTGTAGATCACAACTCTATCTATTGTAAGAAAAACAATGTATTAGTGTTAGATTCTTGATACAATAAAGATCTAAAATTGGTGTTTTATTCATGGTGTGATGCTTTTCTACTATCTCTATGGAATTAATGAATGTGTGTTTCCTTATTCATTCCTTTCAAAGAGCCAACTGTGTTTATTGTTTCTCGAATCTCTGATTCTTTAAATTGGAGTTTGTTGTTGTTCATCTACCTTGTTGTGACATATATATGGGAAAGATCATCTTTTGGGTTCATTGATAAATCCATCTTTTATGTGTGCACAACTTGGTGACTTCATGATTTGATAGATTTTGAAAATCTTGCATGCGTAAATACATTTTCTCTCCAAACAATTGCATCTATTGGGTATACAATTGTGACATGGTCTGATTTATATCTAGTGGGTTTCTCCAAAACTTCCACTCATTCAAATTCACAAAGAAGGATTAACAATTGTTTATGTCTATTAGGGTTTCATTTCCAACCAAATTTACTTTATTATTGTCACCCAAATCTTTTAATTTCTTGCCATAGATCTAAAGAAATTGGAATCATCTTTAGTTTTCAACATAAATTTGCATCATTAGTGAACTACATTCATGGATAAATTGGAAAACACAAAAGTACTAAAGTTGTTTTTCAGTTTGATGTCTTGAAAGTACCAGCAAAGGCCTCCTTGTGAACATTCACATTTATCTTCAACTGAGTTACCAAGAAGGTTGTACCATGACCACAGAGAACCTTGAGAATAACTTCATTATTCTTTCAAGAGAGGAAATCAAATCTTGAGATCCTAGCAATTGACTTGTGTAAAAAAATGCCCAACAGAAGTGGCATTAGAAGGAGGGCCAAAAGATTGAAAATTTGGATAACATTGGATCTTTCTCTCTACAATGGCTTGAGTGAGTTCTTAGATCATCTCCAAAAAGAGGAAAGTTACTTGAACTCACTCACCATCGTAGAGCTCACAGCAACAAAGGAAAGTCAAGAGAGAACCCCTATCACCATCACACTGAGTCCCAGAATCCACTTGGACAACAATCACACATCATTGTCCCAACTATCCTCGCACCCATAAACCAAAATTAGAGCTTGCAAAATCATAATTTACAACAACCTCATCTAATGTATTTCTTCGCTAATGCACAAAGCTTGCCACTAAAATTCATTGGCTAGCTCCATGAATTACCCAAAATTTTGGTGAAGTTTTACATGTGTTTTATATATGGAGAATCAAGGACAGAAGAAGAGTACATCTGTTTCTTCAAAGAAATTTTTAACCGCAAGGAGATTTCCCGCCAAGATGTTGTCTGTCAACTATTCCCATACACTTTGGGGGAGTTTTCATACAACTAGTACCTAAACCTACCATGGGGATCTATCTCTGCGTGGCCCAAATTTGAAACCAAATTTCTTAACCAGTTTAAGTTATATTTGGACCCTACTACAACACATCACCAGTTCATAACAATGATAAAAGATCTCAAGGAGCCCATTTCTATGTTCAAGCATTGTTTCCAAAAGATGCATAAAAAATTGGAAGCTCCTTACACTATACCAAAGGCAGCCATCATACAAGTTTACCTTAAAGCCCTGGACCCCTTCACTTCAATTTTTCTAAGAAGGCTTCCCTCTGCAGATAGGGACACAATGGAAATGGTTTAAAATGAGGCCATAACATTTATGCAACAAATGGAACCCCAAGAAGGGAAATTTGGGGCTGTACCTACCATTGGTAACACCGCTTCTCCAAATCAATTTTCAGCAAGGAGTAAGGATTTGGACACCCACATGCCTTTTTTGATCCCAATTCTGGCACAACCATTCATGACCCCACCATCATACATCACTTATCCCAGTTATGAGGCTCATAAGATAGCTTTCTTGGAGAAAATGGGTTTTCCCAAAACTAAACCTGATACCCACCTAGCCTCTGAGTTAGATGTCGTAAAGAAAACTTTATCCCAACTCACCAATGAGCTCACCAGGATGAATTTGAATCCCTCCCAAAACCAAAGTGGGTACTAATGGATACCTACTGGTCTGAATGCTTCCCCCCAGAATCAGAATTGGAGTTTCAATACTGACAATAATAACAAAATTTCACAAGATAAGCCATTTGGGCAGAAAAGGCCCAATAGACCATGGAACACTTGACCCAACAATGGTAGCATACTTGCGAATAATGCTAACACTTATGAGGCTACTGAGGAAAATTGTGTTGGGGTTCTAAATCCATCCCAAGGCAATGATGGATGTGGAAGCAACCCCTACAATCAATATCCAAAAAATATAGAGGAGCCACTTGTTTAGTTTAACGCCATGATGTTTGACTCCTATGAGTCTAGAAATGGGGAAAGTTCAGACAGCTATATTGGAGAAGAAGTTTTTTTGTTCCCATTCTAGAAGAAGAACAAGCTTGAATACTATGAAGTTCACTCCTTTAAAAATGATAATCGCACTAGTACATTTGACCCACAAAATTGACCAACATTTCCCACCAAACATTAAAATGGTTTTTCTTGGTTGGTTTATTGAAGGAAAATTTTGATTTTTTTTAACCCATTGCCATGTTCCTTGGAATTATGACAACCATGACATGTCATTGCAATTATGATGAACATGGGAATATAACTTAAAATAAAAGAGAAGGTTTCATTTTATTTTATTTTCATGTTATTTGGCAAGTAGGGCACGCAAAACATACATATAGCTTCTTGTTGAGGAGATGAGGAAAGTGACCTCGCTCAGTGGCTTCTAGTCATGGCTTGTCAAGATAGCATGTTTATTGTTGAGATAGTGTGCTACTTGCCAAAGAGTTGAGGACAGTGTGCTGATTGTGAGGGAAGATACATCTCTCAATAGCTTCTGGTCATGACTTGTCAAGAAATCTTGGGGTATGAAATAAACTTATCCATCCATCGTGATTTTCTATATAAAGGATGGGCATCTTCTTGACCTAAAAATATCATACCCATTTCAAAGACCCCATCCAAGCATGTGTGTTTTAAACCCTAAGACTCAGGTTTTTCTTTTAGTGCCATCTTTTTTAGACAAATTTGAAATTGATCATATTATAATGTATTATTTAATGCGAATTTGATTGCATTGGTGCTTGCAAGAAGAAAACAAGAGGCCACATAAGTACTTCTGCAAATTTGGGAAAGACTCTCCTACCTCTCAAACCTCAACATAACTTTATTGTGAGTTTGGAATGGGGCACCTAAATATAATTACAACTTCCTCTATGTATAATATTTTGATTTGGCTGGTGTATTTTATTGAAAAGAAAATATGTTTTCTTTGATAATAACAAAGAAAAAAATGAAATCAAAAATCTTAAATCTACCACCAAAAATACCTCACACAGCACCAATTCCATCATTCTTGCTACACCTGCTTGTACACAGCCACTCGATGCCATGCTGCCAAGGTACCAACCTTCACTGCTTACAATGGAAAACCAATTTTCTATGCTAGAGTTTCCCATAAAATCCTCCATGAATTTTCAACTATGGAACCCTAACACAAAAACTCCATAAAGAATATAGAGGATGTATTCAAATGGATGTATTCCAGAAAGGCGTATAGCCCCATATTCAAATACAAAGACTCCATGACATATAAGGTCATCTCATAGTTGATAGATTAATCATAGTAGTAGAACCCCAACACAAAAAGGGAACAATTAGTACCATAACTACCAATATTAGGATCATGGATGAAATACTTAGAGTGTTCCCTAGAGTATAAATAGGGCTATCACCCATCATTTGAGTGCACCCTCTATAGGACCTAGTTTTCAAGGCCATGGATGGTTTTCTTGTAGTTAGTATGTACATATAGTAACCCATTGTCCATATAAGATAGCATCTAGATTGGGATATAAATAACCCACTTTTGAGCTGGTTTTAATAAAAAATAAAGCCATTGCTTATGATTCTTCCTGTCTACTTGCACTTGGTGACTCATTTCAAGGTGTTTTTTTCCTAATGTCCATCATATTCTATCTAAAATGGAATCACTTGTAGCTTATTAATATGGAGGTGATGCTAAAAGTTTAACTATTGATATGAGTGAGAGTTTTGAATCCCATCATATTGTTTCCACATATGAATTAGATTGGTAAGAGTATTCCCATGTCATTTAAGATGATGAAATAATGCAAATTAATGGACTGAATGCACTTCAATAAGAAATGGAGCCTAATACGAGAGAGGATATTTATTTTGATTAGCATTTATAAATGATATGTATAGCTGAGAATGTTTTCAAAGGTTGTTTAAGTCTAATGTATGAAGAGACAATAGAGGAAGACTAGTTAAAAGATCATCCAAGTGAGTTTGAGAATAATTTTCATATTTTTCAAATCCCTTTGATGATGAAGAAATAACTGATAATCAGTTAGTTTTTTTCATGGAGTGGTTGAATGTAGTTCTTATCATTTTAAAAATCTATTATATGAGGTTATGGAATATTTCAAGGATGGAAATACTATTTCATTTTTGAAGAAGATCAAAGTGATGATGAAATTGACATGTCATATTTGTAAAATTTTTATGATCTTGTATATGATTATAATACTAAATATGATACAAGTCAAAATAATACATGTGAGATAAAGCATAGTTTTTGTAATGAATAAAATACCTTGAGTTTGATCAATTAGTTGCACCCATCCTTACTAAAAATGGCTTTTACGAGAAGCATATGGTAATTATCACTGAATATTCTCATTAGATAGAGGTGAGTAGGGATGATCTCAACACTATGATATTCTAAATATGATGAGTCTAAAAAATAAAATGAGTAGTGAGAACAATGATATTCTAGACATCATGATGGAAATTTTTAGGTGATTGTAAAGTTCACAACAAATATGATCAGATTCATAATTTTTTCTCTGATGATTGTAATGGTTATTCATGAAATTACTTGAGCTCTCTTTGAAAAGCCTTTATATAGATATGAATGATGGTTTCAAAAAGTGAATCAAATATATACACAGTGTGATTCAATGTAAGTAGATCTCATAGGTTATTTTCTATGGTAGATGACAACTAGGCTGAACATCAAGGCACTATTTTGGATACTTTAGGTGTGTTTTTGATTACAGTAAAAGTAGGTTTTGAAGGGGACCCCGAAACCCTTTTACAAAACAAAGAAAGGAGAGAATAAAAAAGCCCGAAGAGCATCAGATTGACCCAGAGATGGGAACAATCAACAGTGGGTCAAAACCCAGATATAGCAATATAAACAAACTAAACAAAAGGAACAAAAAGACTGCTGGAAAGAAAACAGAGAAGAGGTCCGCCAGCACCAAAATCAGATCAAAGATTTCAGAAGGAATTCAGAGTCCATCATCTGACTCTTCATAGTTGACACGTTCTCTCTCAGCTTCTGAAGATCCAGATCTTCATTCTTCTGCACCTTAGATCTAGTGCAAGTTCCAGGTCCCGAATGCTGGAAGGAAACAGGGTGCTCAGCATTGTCTTTGTTGTTTTCCAGCCAAGTGCTCAGAGACATCAGATTCTCGAGCGTAGCCTTCATCCCAGTGTTAACCAAAGTGAGC
>MU224676.1:5208474-5239919 GCA_018584345.1 Thuja plicata | reverse complement strand
TGGATATTCCTATCCATTTTTGAATTCCATCAGACTTGGCGCCAATATTAGCAAGGTGGTCTGCCACCTGATTTGTTTCCCTGTAGTTGTGAGATATATGGACAATTTCAAAGGTTTTAACTATAGAATGTTACATAGGAACACTATCTCTATTTTATTCAAATCGGTCTATTTAACTCCTTTATATCCCCCTCTATTGTGTAATGATGTGGGCTAGTGGCAGAGTAGTACATTGTAATTAATCAATGATGTCAAAATAATCACATATAAAAATTATAATATTAGTACACTATAATTAAGAATGCTATTGTACTATAAGGAAAACATCAACTGCTAAACCAGTGACAAGGTGTCTTGACAGTCAAGTGTTTATAACAGTGATAAAAAAAAAATTGATAGTCAACACAAAAAATACAATGCCATAAGAATGAAATCATAGGTATTTCTATGAAAACTACATTTATGGGACAACATGTATCATTGCGTGCAAAAACTCCATTCCATAAAAAGGTAAATACTCATGAAAAAGTAGTCTATATATTTTTTGTATTTAGAAGTTCAAAATAAATAAAACACAACAATTTAACTAGAGTACTACTAGGTGTCAATTTGCTTCAATGATGGCAGTCTTGCATAAGAGGAAAAAACCATCGAAGTGATGGGAAAAGGATCAGGAAAAAATGTAAGGACACAAATTTCTCATCTCAAGATGAAGAAGTAGCCTCCATAATGGAACAAAAGTAATGTTTAACTCAGGGATCTTGGGGAATGGAAATCCCTTGCATGTCATTTTAAACAGTGGAAACTAGAAGAAATGAATTGAATTAAACATGTAAAGCAAATCCATATGTTTACTTACCAAAATCCCCAGTCATGTCCTACTTGATGGTCACAAAAGAGGTGAGAAGTGTGAGTATCAACAATGCCAATTGTATATCATATCTCCCCATGAAAGATAGAGTTGTTTAAATATTAGCTCCTCTTGGTCCCCGAAATCATCATTTTACTTCTCCCCTGGAGGAGCTGCTTCAGAGATATATTCCCTATCATGTTTTCTTAGATAGCCATAATTATAGGGTAAAATATTTGAAAAAGAAAACTTATTTTTTTAGCAACCCAAGGGGCACACCAATAATTAGTTTTCATTAAGGGAAATTCCATGTACAAAAAGTGAGTGTAGATCATGGCAGCATGATGCTTACATGGCAGGGTTTTTCTATAAGTGGGGTTTAAAATGGAAAAAAAAATGTGTCACTAAATAACAAGATACTATTTTATAAATTAGAAAAAAAAATGGATTATGTATTCACCTATAGGCTATTCCTTATCTTTTCTCTATTATTTTCTTTACACTCATTTAAAATACTTTTTCACAAAAATGTGCAGGTTTCAGTGTACATTTGTCATGTTTGACTTGGTCTTCTGTGCGACATGTCTGACTGAAGTGTTTACCATATTTGTGGCATCAAAATAATTATTTTATGTTTATTGCATATTTCTTGTTTTTTTTTCTAGTTTAATATGCAATCCTTTAGTTCTATCTCTCATGTCTAAATTGCGATCTTGTCCATGAATAGTTTGGTTCAGTTGCTTTAGTAACAATGTTACAACTTCATTTTCAGGATATCTTGTCCAATATGAGGCTCTCTATCATAATAATTTAATTTGTATTTCTCTTTTTCCAAATATTATAGTATTAAAAGGTTTTGGGGTTCACAATAGATAATGTACCATTGTGTAAACATCCAAAGCGTCAAAAGGAGTATCATTATTCATAATGTAGTCCAAGTGGTACATGAGAGAAACTCTTTTGAATGTTATCATAGTCATCCATGATACATAGATATATCAAATTTTAAAGTACTCAAATAGTTTGAAATAGAACATAAATGATATAATGAAGATCTATTAAATGATGACTAAGGGATGGCATCATCACAATACTATTCACTTATTTTGATAAAGGATAAAAAATGAAGCAATAGGAAGTTAACGATGGGTCTATAAAAGTACATCAAGGGTAGTAATCAGATAGATGATAATTATATTCATTGTTATGGGACAACATAAGAAAGCATCAAAGATAGTTACTAAGAGATGATATGGACTAGTCCAAAATCATATTACTTTCATAAAACTATGAGTAGGTTAAATTAGAGAATAGAAGAGCATGTAATGAAAAGAATAAAAATAGTGGTAAATAATATTACAAGATCATTATAATAGCAAGGATGTCAAAAGGTTGCAGCAGAGGCACATATGTCTTGAATTTTGATTCCCATATGTGAGGCAATGATAATGTATTAAAGTTCAATGAATCTCACAGGGGAAGATAAACTCTTCTAAATGAGAACTCAACAACTCAATAAATAGAGCTTCAAAATTGATGGTGTGAGAAGTAATAAAGATTAAGTAAAAAAATATCTTCTAAATCCTCGAATACAATTAAGAGATAAGAGTACTACATGTAAGGATAGGAAATTTTTTCCTATAGAATAGGCATAAGGAACTAGGGCATTATGCTAAGGCAAGCCCCCCGGTAACGAGGGAGAATGCCCCTGGTAAAGAAAACTAATTAGTATTCATAGCCCTATCTACCCCTCTATATTATTGAGGTTTAAATTAATGCTTATTAGAAGGAAAGAAACTAGAAACATCCTTGTTGGATGCTCAGACCATATTAGTTACCAGAATGAAAGCATGCTTGAACCGTTTCTTGATCTCCCTATTTCCCATAAAATAGTAGGGCAACTTCAGAATGTTAGGTATTTCATTCCTAGTTTTCGCCCAATCAATCGAGGGTGAATTTCGAATGGACGTTATAGAACTATCTTGATTTCTCAGAAGAGAGGGATTTTTTTTATTCGAGAACAGGCTTCAATTAACCTGTTATTCCTTCCACCATCAACACTGCAAGTTTGCATACCCTTGGTGGACAAAGCTCCAAAATGTGAATAATAAAAGGAAAGTAAGTGTTGATTTTAGGATTGCAAAAAATTTAGATGAGAAGCTGCAGGTTACCATTAGACATCCCAGAACAACTACAACAATAAATGAGGGTAAATTTGAATTTCCTCAAAACAAAGAGGCAGACATATTATGGTGCGATAAAACATACTCTGAGATAATAAAATCAAAATTCTAACTTCTCCTAGTATGTCAATTACAATAGACTTTGAAAAGCAAATATAGAGCCATGTGATGCTCCTATCAAACTTTCAGTGCTACAAGGATAAATTTGTATATTTCTCAAGCCCTCTCAAATAACCATTAAGATTTTCAAGTTCTTTTCTGATCACTTCCTTAGAATAGATCAATGTTTCTTATTGTATCTTAATGCGACCTATATGGACATGTGGAAAACATGTGTTCATCTCTCTTACAGTTAGTAACCCTATATTATGGTTCATTTTATTCAATAGTATTTGGAAAGTAATTAAAACTTCTAACTTCCTATTCGGTGATTTCATATGCACAACATACACTTGTTAAAAATAAGGATCGATAAGTCATTTAAGAGTTTGACAGAGAGCTTCAAAGAGATAATCACAGTATGTGAACAATATATGTATTTTGAAAAGACTTCAGAAGAAACAAGATTGAAAGAGGTAGAGTTGAGTTCATCATCCTCCTCACTTGAACACTAAAAATATTTGAATGTAGCATGGGCATTTGCCATGACATTTTGAAAGGGGCATTTTTCTGATACCATGGCTGGAAATGCTTAAAACAAATTTAATGAAAAGACTAGAAATTTCAAACAATGCAATCAACAAAAGTATAAAAGCCAAACCCTACAAAGACTTTGTCTACATTGTCACCGTTGTTCCAATAATGAAATATATCAAAGTGATATTTATAAGGTTTCCTCAAAAACTTTATATCGAGGTAACTTTAAATATCTAGTAAAGAAGAAATGGTTTCATCAAAATTGAATATTACATCGAAAAATATGGATGTTGAAGAAACATTGGTAAGACTCTTTGAAATACAAAGTTAATATGTTGGCATTGACATAACAAAGGTGTCTCACCAAAGTAAATCCTTCTTTGAAAATAATTGTGTTTCCCTAGTGTGATAGCATAAGATCATCAAGCACATAAACTATTTGACTAAATATTTCATGACTTGGTGTTGCAGATATGTATGCAGGATGTATACAAAATGCATCGGCCAAAAGTTTGTAGAAACTTAAAAGGAAATAATATTGATTTATATATTAATACAATTCAATAATATTTATGAACATTACCCCAGCCCACGACATGATGAGATATAATAGACAAACAACATACAAAGTTTGTTTGATAGTTTCTCAAAGAAATACTATTGAGAGGAGCGAAGTGAAAGAACATTAGATTTTTGCATGGCTTCAAAAATTATCAAGTAAAGATATTATCATTGGGAATTATAGTATATAGTACACTCAAATAAAGTGTCATCTCACATAATGGAGTGGTCACAGAAGTTGTGCAGGAGTAATAAAGAAATGCACACATTCTAAACCATACATTATGCATATGAAAGAAGCAAGGTTTTTCTAGATCTGAGACATTTACTTGTGCTATGGAAGAGGAGCATAAATATTTGTTTATCTACTACTATAGTGGGTGTTCACAATTGCATTTGATTTTTTAACAGGATATCTGAAATAATTGAGAGAACTAGATCATAATTAGGCACGTTGCTCCTGTTCAGATTAGTAGTGATGCTAAATGAAACAATCCAAAGATAATGTCCCACTATAATAATATTGTTCCCTATATCTAGTAACAATGAAGGAACACCTCTCAAACATATAATAAGGGAGAATTTAAATAAATATTATGGTTAGAGACTCACATAAAAGGTGGAAGCACAAATATTATGGTTAGAGACTCACATAAAAGGTGGAAGCACAAATATTTTGAGAGAACATATAAAGATGCAAAATAACATGGGACACTCATCTAAGGCATTATGAAGGGAAGGGTATTTTTCCTAAACAAGCATGATAATACTTACGTGATATTTTAATATGAAAAGAAAATTAATTTATTGACCAAGACAAAATGGTTTTTTCAAAGGGAGATAATTTTCACTATCAAGGGGCAATTATCATCAAGAAAGTGGTGCAGCCAGGAGAAATATATTTTTATAAGAGGAAAATATATTCATGAAAGACAAGAGGATAAGTATATATAAGAGAAAGTAAAATGATTATATAAAATATAGTGAGGTGAGGAAACCATAGGATGTGATCGTGAAATATTACAGGAAGGCAAAAGGAGGAAAGATTGTATTTCACTAAAGAAATTTAATACAAGGTATAGGTATTTTCATCCAAAGGGTGAATATTTTCATAGGAGGCATTATTTCACCTGACAAAATTTTATTTTCAGACCTAATTTATGATAACTTTTTATCATACGTGTGAATATTATTCAAGGGGATAAAAGTTGAAGAATAATAAAGTGATTAAATATTTTTAGTTGTCTTATATTTTTAGGGAAAAGTAACTAAATGGGTTTTTATAAATGTGAAGGTCTCCCTTGAGATTATAAAAGGGAAATCAAGACCGAAGGAAAAAGGGCGAACATCATCCCATTGTAATATATTATTATGAAGGCATAATATATAATATTTAGTACCTTTTTTTGCAATTGGTTGCATTAAGAATTTTTTTCAAAGTTTGGTTCTTTATAGTTTTCAATTCAAGGAATTAGATGTTATTTTAAAATCTTTTATGAGAAATTCCTTGTGTTCAAATGATTTAGGTATCAAGGATATTGTTATATCATTTGGGGATTTAAGATCTTTATAAGGACTTGTCTGATTGGTCTCCTCAAGGTGGAGTTAAATACAAGTAGATAAGTTTTTGGTGATATAAGTGATCTAATCTTGTAATAAGATTTAAATAGCTGGCAGACCTTTACAAGGTGGAGGTTTAAAAATTGTCCTATAAATTTATACATTAAGATATTCACAAGATGTGACTCAGTACCCAAGAAAGGAGAAGGCATTGGTCTCTAAAAAATAAAAATATATTTACCAAAACAAAAAAATATAGGAACTATAGAAGTAGAAGAGTTAGAGTGAAAGTTGTGGTATAAGAAAGTAGAGTAAGTGAGTAGGATAATTAGGAAGAAGAAAAAAGAGTTAGCAATCAGATTAGTCTATTCCAAAATTTTATGACATTCTAAGATAGAGAAAGTATAAGTTAGTAGTTCAAAGATTTAATCTTCTTAAAGTTTAAATAGATTTAAAAATTGTCCTATAAAGTTTAACGTTAAGATATTCACAAGATGTGACTCAATACCCAAGAAAGGAGAAGGCATTGGTCTCTAAAACATAAAAAAAATATTTAACAAAACAAAAGAATATAGGAACTATAGAAGTAGAAGAGTTAGAATGAAAGTTTTGGTATAAGAAAGTAGAGTAAGTGAGAACGATAATTAGGAAGAAGAAAATAGAGTTAGAAATCAGATTAGTCTATCCCAGAATTTATGCCATTCTGAGATAGAGAAAGTAGAAGTTAGTATTTCAAAGATTTTATGCATTCTTCTTTGTTTTCTAACTATCCCTTGATCCCATAAACTATTTGGCTTCATAGATATTATTAAAAATATTCATTCATTCAAAAATAGAATCAAAACAATTACAATTTGCATCAAATAATTAAAATTTCCAATACTATCAAGTCTCAACCATATCATATTTATTATTTGAAATTCAAACTACATAATCTTCTGTTTATTTTTTTAAATCACATATTTCAATTTACAAATGAATCACTCAATTTATTAGATTCAACAAAATTCAATAGACTCATTATAATCACATTTGGCTCATTATAATATCAACAAATGTGATAGAAAAAATAACAGAATCATAATGTATCATCCCTCATATGACTTACTCATATTTAAAAGATTATTTTATTTTTTAGTGTAAAGATCAAACCCTTGTTAACTGTGTCTCATGCTTTCCCTGTGAAAAGTAGAGGGAGCCCGTTGATGGGGAGATCTATCTCACAAGAGCTTTATTTCTCTTCTCAAGTTCTTTCCTATGACCTTAATAGGGTAATTATCTCTTCCCTAACCATAGGACACTCCTATGGTCCCTCTACTCCAACTAGATCTCTCCACCAACTTCAAACTCTCCTCAATCCTTCCCTCCTCAATTGTGCATCCATAGGCTCAACTCAAGTACCTATGCTCCCAAGCTATTCTTGGAAATAGAAATAGGTGTTCACACTATTTCCCCTTCACCTTCAATCCATCTTGACACATTTTGATAGGTTAAATATAGTTTTCCCATCGAGTTCATTCTTTCCTATTTTCTAGGCCTTGTAGCCTTTTTAGTCCAATTAGGCCTCCTAAAACCACCAAAATTGGAATAGCTTCCAATCCACCTCAACAACCCACCAAACTGACTATGGATTATTTATAAGGACCTCCTAGGCTTCAATATTTCCTAGGTCTTAGTTCTCCATGTTTTCCATACATAGGACTTTCAGCAACCCCTATTTTTAAGGGTTTCTAGGGCATGTAAACCAGTCTAACTTCTTTGGTATCACTAATTACTCTAATGGATCCCTTTTAACTTCTACTTGCAATAACATATCCTTTTCACATGCCCCTACATTCTCCAACTCGAGATTGGCACAAACCAATCCAATAAAAAAGGCTTCTTTCCTATGCAACTATGTAAACTCCTAACCGGATACCTCTGTACTCGTCTAGGGCCTTCTTACAAAAATAGATCCCCTGCATAAAACAAAACCCAAAGCATATTTACACTATGTAAATATTTCCCTTCTTGATTCCAAGTGGCCATTGAGATTCAACCATGGGATCTCAAGAAGGATCCATATTTACATGGTTAACCTTGTTTAGGACAGCGAACTAGAAGAACTTAAAGAATTTACAAAATGACAAGGAAATGTACAAAATTCTCAAATAAACTCCACAAAGATTAATTACATAAAAATAACTAACACTTAAATGCATTACAATAGACCATTCAATCCAGTAAGGTTGGATGAAGGCTCAAAACTAGTCTCTGTATCACAAAAATAGTGCTTCCACTAAGATGGTTCATACACTCTGACAACCAACCCTTCAATTAGGGTTTGGGTAGCCTTATATAGTCCATACCCACGTTCTCAAACCCTAAGGTCATGATTTTGACCCATTAAATGCCGAATGCAACATTCTAGGAAATGTTGTCATGACAACTTTGCAAAGTTGCAAAGTTGACATGAACAACTTTTGCAACTTTATTTTGCAACTACTCTAACTTGCTCAACTTGATCCAAAATAATTCCATTGGATCTCAAATCACCTAAAAACAAAAAAAAATAACACTTGTCCCTTCATTTTGGGATCTTGGTCATTGTTTGATCAACTTTGACTTTCCTAGCCACCTATTGCAACACTAGCTTTCTACAGCCTTCTTGGACTTAACCATAAACAAAACTTAAAAACTCCTATTTACACACACACTTTGAGACTTTATCTTAGTCCTTATTCCTTGGTGGTTGGATAGAACCACCTACAATCCAAAATTGAAACTAGGATCAAACTAAGACCCTAAGGTGCTCCTGCACCATTCTCCCCCTGCAACAAGAAAGTCAGGGTACCTGAGGTGTGATGAGCTACAGGATAATGCCATGCTTCTTGAAATCACCCTCTTCTATCCAAGTAGCCTCTTATTAAGTTTGATGCTTCCATTTCACTAGGTGATCCATGTAGGTCTTGTTTCTATTCATCTTCTTCACTCTAGAGTCTAGAACCTTCTCAACTTGAGGCTAGATCTTATCAGAGACTTTGAGTTCTTCCACATCCTTAGTCAGTTATATAATGTAATTTTTCTCATCTATCTCTAGACCCTTGTACTCAATCAGATCCTTCACATTGAAAATGGGAGAAATGGACATCTCCTTTGGTAAGTTAACTTGTATGCATTCAATCCATACTTAGCCAACACCTTGCATGGGCCAATTTTTTTCATTTGTAGCTTGCTTGGTATTCCTTTTTGTAGTTTGAATTTTTTCAAAAACACCATCACCAAGTCTCCTACCTCAAACTATAAGTCTCTTCTCTTTTCATATACTTTAGCCTTAAGCTTCTGATTTGCTTCCATTAGTGTCTTCTTCACCTTCTCATGTACCTCTCTCATAGACTGAGAAAAGTCATCTGCATGTCCACTGATCCCTTCATAGCCTTTCAAGTCCCTAAGTTCAACAAAACCCCTTGGATGTAATCCATACACAACTTCAAATGGACTCTTACCCGTAGTCCTATTGGTACTATCATTATAGGCAAACTCTACTTGTGGGATGACTTGTTCCCATCATTTCCCATATTCCTTGGCTAGACACCTCAACAAGTTACCAAGAAATCTGTTAATTACCTCTATCTACCCATCCATTTGAGGAAGATATACAAAGCTATGTTCCAAGTTGGTTCCCAATCTCTTCCAAAGTGTTTTCCAGAAGTGCCCCATAAATTTCACATCCCTATCTGATACAATATTGGTTGGAAAATTGTGTATCCTTACTATTTCCTTAAATAAAAGATGGAAAATGTAACTGGAATCATGTGTTGTTTTGAATGGGATAAAGTGGCTCATCTTACTAAATCTTTCCACTACCACGAACACACTATCCAAACCAGATGGTGTTCTAGGTAACCCCACTTTAAAGTCCATACTTATTCACTCCCAAGGCCTATTTGGGATGGGAAATGGATGATAGAGCCGAATATGTTCCTTTTTCTTTTTGACATACCCCTGTGTGTTATTTTTTGGATCTGCTAGCTGCAACACAACACTTCAATAAGTCATTATATTAGTGAAATAACATGAAAAGTAAGAGTTAGAAAGCATATCAATCACTAAAATTGACATATTGCTCCCTATCTAAGAAGAGTGTGAAATACGCTATAATTGCCCTTATATTATACATAAATCGGTGACATATACATGCTTAGAATGGAAGATCTGAATGATTTAATCTAAAATGCTCAACAAATGTTCATTTCAAAGCTCCAAATGAAATATTATAACAATGTCTAAGAAATATGAGGTAAGATGCATTAAGATCTCTAAGAATATGTGCAGCATAAGTTTGATTTCAATAATTAAGAATTAGGGGCCAATTGAGCCTAACATTCATTCCATTTATAGAAGAATTTGAGGAATGAGATGTTAGGATTGAAAGTGGAAGAGAGGTGGAGATTGAATCTTTGGTGATCCATGTGAGGTGATCCAAGTGATTTAACTCTTATTGGCTAGGGAATTGACTTTCCCTTTTGCAAATATGGAGTTGTAATTAGGATTTATTTAATTTTTTTTATTAATTACTTTACCCATGTATTTGATTTGTTTTTTATTTAATTGAATTGATTTGATTTGATTGTCTAAGGCAATCAATGTAATTTAGTGATTAGATCAGTTAGGAGATTAAATTTGATTTAAATGAATTATGACAATAAATTGAAGAATTGTCTGGACATAATTAGGGGTATGATCAAACTTAGGGAAAATAGGGTCTATGGTCAGAGCAGACCAAATTAGGGTGGTTACATTTTCCCCTCTTTGAATTGATGTGCAAGCAGCGCATTGATTCAAAGAAAGTTTGATGTTGACTTCAGAAAGTTTGAGAATTTTGTATTTGATTGAAAAAAATGTCTGATGAGATGAGTCTTGCATTTGATTGAACTAAGGCTATAGAATTGACTTTGAACTTGATCAAAAAAAGGTCAATAACCAAAGATCTTAAAAATACCAATTATGAACTTGATTGTCGTACTAGAATTGATAATACCGAATCCAAACTTGATCAAACAAAAGTCAGTACAAAGCTGTCAGGAGCTTAATAAGAATCTAAGAAAATGTAGACATAAGATATCTATCTTGTGAGAACTAAAGCCTTCCATCCAACAATCCTAACTTAGTTGAGGGAAACTACAATGCCCTTAGTCTTTTGATGACAAAGTCATTTTAATGATTTTTGAGCAAGAATTTGATTGATTTAAGTGTGATCATGCCCCCTCAGGAATGAAATCAAAGGAAAAAGAATAAAATCCCTCTGTAGAATGATATATCACTTGAACTGATCGATTGAATCAAGAAAGAATCAACTAGAAGAAATGAAGAAGTGAAGGTGTGTTAAGAGAAAACATATTTTTACCAAGTTAACCACATTTAAAATGTGAGTTTTGAGTTTGATAAAATGATGTCGAACTAATATTTTGGTGAATAATGTGTAATTTGATGATATAGAACTTGGAAAAATGAATGTGTAAAGCCTGAGAATCATTTTTAGAACATATGGAGCAATTTTGCATTTTTGGCGATTGTCAAATTTTTTTTACTATGCTATGTAAAACATTGTTTGTGCATTCAATTTCATTCCCGATTGATTAGAAAAGAACAAAATTGAGTTTAAATAGTCAAGGAGGAGTTTTGGAGCTCCTAAATAGCTCAAAAAGTCAAATATATATCTCAAAATTCACTTTTTACCCATTCATTCTCAATTTTGTCTTTAGTAAATTTAGAGCTATGTAGAGAATATGGTGGTCCCCGTAGAGAAGCATCGATTCAAGCTTGCTTTCTGAAATCAACATCCAGCTGACTACCCACCATCAGTAAGTACCTCAAAACCTACCTTTCCATATTCTTAGTTTTCATTTTTTCTCTTTTTGAAGTAGTTATAGGGCTTTCAATGTTGCATCACATCTTGATTTTGGGATCACATCTGGTTAATCCTGTGTTGCATCCCATTTTTACCAAAATTCTCGTGTTGTATCCCTTAAAATTGGGATCACACCCTATTTTGAATTTGTCATTACATGTAGTATGTGTAGAAAGGGATTTGAATTTCGTTGCATCCTAGTAAAATAGGCTCGCACCCCGCATCCTGCATCGTATCTTGTCAAAACAACATTGTTTCCTGGATGCTCCATCGCATCCCAGAAATTGTAGATCGTATCCCATAAAAAGGATCACACCTCGTATAACCAGATTCATTTTTTTAGAGTTAGTTTTCTTCTAGTTGTAACTATTTTTCTCCTTTTGAAAAATCAAAAACACTTAGCTGATACCTTTTCTACATGGTTGCCTTAGTTAGAATGTTGATTTGAACCCGTATTTGTTGTCTGTTGACAAGTTCCTTTTGAGATTTTTTCTTTCTGAGAACCATACCCAGGTCATTTCTTAGCATTATCCTGATCTCTAACATGGGATGAGGTAGAGATTGTCGCCCCTGTAGGATTACTTGCATTGAGAAATTTACTCAATAGCAGGGTGAATCAGGGGTTGTTGACTATGCTTGCCAAGATATGGAATTCAAAGCACAACACCTTTCATCGCCTGAATGGTGAGATGATGGTCACACTTGAGGATGTGTGGCACATTCTACGAGTTCTAGTGATGGGTTGATAGGTTTAGTTTAAGGTGAGTTCTATTACAACCATTGCATAGGCTTAGAGATTCTTTACAGATGATTCCATAGTTCACCGGTACCTGACCTGGGATTATATGTGCGATCATTACAATCACCTACTTGTATACTTAGCCAGATTGATTGGAGGAATTCTCATGCCTGACAAAGGATAACACTATTTCATGTGTGGGTGGGTTGATATGCTAGAGAAGATGGTAGGATCTTCCCGTATATTTGCATGGGGTAGCTATATTTCGGCACACATTTATCAAGAGCTTCACGAGATTGTCTATCAGTATTCCCAAAGCATGGCTATAGGGATTCTTATTTTACAAATATGGTCCTGGGAGCATATCCCTATGACATGGTCAATAGTAGATAGGAAACACATAGATTAACAGCCTTATGTATATATGTACTCTGGATGGATTGAGCAGCACCATTTGAGCAAGGTAGATTATTGGTGCTGATTATTTGATGACATGACTACTAGGATATGGTGACCATAAATTGATTGTCAGGAGTGGGCCTTAGATAGGCGGCAAATGCCATAATTTTTTTAGAGTAGGTACTTGATTGGGCGTACTAGATACATTGTAGAGCACTTCTTGATTACTCAAGTTTTGAGACAGTATGGCCGCGTATAGGGCAGATGTCAGAAACCTGTTAGTTTACACCCAAATTTATGATGAGGAGTGACTGTGGGGAGCCAGATTGGTTTATGAGACTACACAATGTGAGATCAGTGAGATGGTTGCAGTTGGTTGGGTCATATTTCCCAATTTTACAGATGCAGGTTGCTCCGATGGGTATGTGGCATAGATGCTACAATATCCATTTCCATGCTTCATAGCTTCGGATGAGAAAGTTCCTCGTATATAGGAACCATTAGATTATGATCTCATAGATGATCAACTTGTCAAAGGTAGAGGTGGAGCATAGAGTATGAGTAACACTTGTTTGCCATGTTTTCACCACTCGGCAAAGCTTTTTATTTTTTTGCTACCAAGATGCCTGTTTGCCAATTTTTTGCCAAGTCACTTTTCTCTTTTTAATTTTTTTTGTTCTTTTTAATTTTTTTTATTTTTTTGTAGTATCAAGGCACCTGTTTGCCAGGTTTTCACCAAGGATACCCTTTTTTCAAGACTTTTTCCACTGTTTTTGGATTTTTTCTAGTATCAATTTTTTTTTTTTTTTGGTATTTTCTGAGAATTTTCACTGCACGGTCTCTTCTAGCCAAAATTCAAGCGTAGAACCACTTAAAATGTAGAGTATTAATGGGATCAAGAAGAACATCTCCCCCAAGTGTAGCTAACTGATACGCTCCAGTCTCAAAATTTGCAATAATGACATAAGCCCCCAACCAGTTGAGTTCAAACTTTCCTTTTTGTTCTTTGTTTGGCTAGTTCTTAGGATTCTCTTTTAGAACAAGATCCCCCACTTGAAATTGTCATGGTTTAAATTTTTCATTGTACCCTTTTGACATGCATTTTTGGTACACTTTCTTATGATCGAACGCTTGTTGTCTACACTCATCAAGTAATTCTAGTGCATTCACCCTATCAATGTGGTATTGTTCATTAGTAAAAAGACCTTGGAGAGATACCCACAAATATGGAATTTATACTTCAATAGGCAGCAATGCTTCTGCACCATAGGCGAGAGCAAATGGCGTGGCTCTAGTTGGTGTTCTAATACTTGTTTTGTAGGCCCAAAGTGTCAGATTTATTTGCAAATGCCAGTCTCTACCATATTTACTCACAGTCCTGTGTAAGATTTTAAGAATGTTCTTGTTAGATACCTCAGCTTGTCCATTACCTTGAGGATAATAGATTGAAGAACAATGATGAATGATGTGAAACTGGGTGCAAAGGTCTTCGATGTCTTGGTTTTTGAATTGACCCCCATTGTCTGTTACAATAGAAGAGGGTATCCCATACCTACAAATAATGTAGTTCAAGATAAACATAGCCACTTGTTTGCCAATGGCTTTGATTAGCGGTATGGCATCGACCCACTTAGTGAAATATTTAGTGGTCGTAATGATGTATTTGTGTCCACATAAAGAATCAGGATATATATGTCCAACCAAATCAAAGGCCCATTGCTAAAATGGCCAATGTGTTATAAATGGTATGAGTTATCTAGCAAGAGCATGGATGATATTTCCATGTGTTTTTCATTTGTGACATGTTTTTGAAAATAGAACAACATATTTTTCCATCATGGGCCAGTAATAGCTAACTCTTAGTATTTTTTTAGCTAGTGAAAATCCATTTGAGTGCAATCCACATACACCTTCATGAACCTCTTTTAATGCATGATCTGACTCTTCTTTTTCTAAACACCTAAGAAGTGTACCATTGAGACCTCATCTATATAAGTTATTAGTAATGAGGAATAACATGATGTTGTCCTAATTAAGGCTCATTTTCATTCCTTGATAGGCCATTGGGTAGAGTTTGGTCAGTTAGATAAGAAATGAGTTTGGCATATCGGGATTGGTCTTGGGTGTTCAAAGCACAAATTACTTGGTAATCAGGTGTATCAAAAGTTGGATAGGATAATTCTTCCACCAAAAAACTTACAGCGGAATTGGTGTTCTTCTAGTTGTAACATGGATGTCAATGTAGCCATAGCATCTACAACTTTGTTTTCTATCCTTGATATTTTTTGGAATGTGATGAAGAAAAAGTAATTTTTCAGGTCTTCAACCATTTGTTTATAAGGCATCAAATTCTCATCTTTAATCTGATAATCTCCATTTACTTGGTTAATAATAAGCTGGGAGTCACCATAGACATGTAACTCTATGATCTTCCATTCCATAGCTAGCTTAAGACCATTTACTAATGCTTCATATTCATAAATGTTATTTGTGCATGGAAACATCAATTTGTATGCTTTGGGTATCTTGTAGCCTTGAGGAGTTATGAATAGAACTCCTACTCTAGAGCCTTGTTGCATGAAAGAACCATCAAAACACATCTTCAACAGATGTTTATTTAAATTCATGATCGTTTCATCAAGAAATTCAATTATCAAAGGTGCATCATCTTGCAAGGGTGAATCAGCTAATTGATCTACGAGGACTTTTTCTTTAATAGCCCTTCTATCCACATACTCAATATCAAATTCTCTTAGAATCAGAACCCACTTTGCTAGCCTTCATGTCAATGTTGTCTTGATTAAGAGGTATTTAAGAGGATCTATCTTTGCAATAAGCTTTATTGTATGTGAGAGAATAAAGTGTATCAATTTATGTGATGCAAAGACAACTGCTAAGAAAGCTTTTTCAATTATACAATAATTGAGTTCATAAGACACCAGTGTCCTTCTGATATAGTAGATTTCTCTTTCCTTTTTATTTTCATCTTCTTGAGCCAGCAATACTCCCAGCGATGTAGCAGTAGCTGAGATATATAGGAGTAATGGCTTTCCATGATTGGGCTCCATGAGAATAGGAGTAGCCACATTATCCTTTAATTCTTTGAATTTGTTTTCACAATGTTCCTCCCATTTGAAGGTAACACCCTTATGTAGCAGTTTAGTAAAAGGTTGTGCTCTGTCTGCAAGTTGTGACATAAATCTCCTAATTGACTGGATTCTTCCTTGCAGCATCCTCATTTGACTAATATTGCATGGAGGTGACATTTATAGTATAGCTTTAAATTTTTCAGGGTCCACCTCAATTCCATTTGCTAATACAATAAACCCTAGTAACTTCCCTGACTGGACTCCAAAGGCCCATTTCTTTGGATTAATCCTGAGTTGAAATTTCTCCATGTGATCTAATATCTTATGCAAGTCTTCAATATGAGTAGTTCTTGTTTTTAACTTGGATAAGGTATCGTCCATTTATTCCTCCATGTTTTTATGTATCATATCATGAAATATGGTTGTCATAGCTTTTTAGTATGTAGCGCCAGCATTCTTTAATCCAAATGGCATAACGTTCCAGCAAAAAGTTCCCCATGCACATGTGAATGTTGTCTTTTCTTGGTCTTCAGGAGCAATCTTAATCTGGTTGTAGCTTGAGAAACCATCCATGAGTGAGTACATTTGATATACTACTATAAGATCTATGATCATATCAAAGTTTGACAATGGAAAATCATCTTTAGGAAATGCTTTGTTTAAGTCTCTAAAGTCTGTGCAAATCCTGATAGATTTATCTATTTTGGATACTGGTACCACATTAGAAATCCATATTGCATAAGCGATGACTCTTATGAATCCAGCTTTCAATAAATTTTCTAGCTCTTCTTTCACCAGTAATGCAACACAGGGATGCATCTTTCTTAATTTTTGTTTCATGGGTTTGATCCCAGGAGCTATAAATAAATTATGCATTATTAATTCAGGATCAAGTCTAGGCATATCAGTGTAAGACCATGCAAAATTGATCTTTTTCTCTTTTAGGAAATCAGTGAATTGTATCTTCTCTTCTAATAAGGACTATGCTAAGTAAACAAATTAAGGAACTTCAATTGTTCCCAAGTTAACCGATTGTGTAGGTTCTATCAGAACTGAAGATCTTTCTTGAAAGTTCTTAGGGAGGATATCAAGAATCTCATCTTTTGGCACCTCTGGGAGGTTTTCACCATCAGATACATCTTTTATTTTTAATTTTTTAGAATATAATACTACCACAACATGGTTTTCACCATCATTTCTTTTCTTCTTTTCATTTTTCAATTTGTGACTAAGAAACTTTATATCCTCCTTTGACATGTTCACGCTCCTTGCATTGGTGGAAGAAGAGTAGGGTTCACAAGCATTTAGATAAAAATCCAAAGTGTAGTCATTAGGGAAGTTTGTGATAGGAGTAGGATTCAAATTAGTCCAATCAATTAAGTCAGGGTTTATCAAGGATAATGAATTAGAGTTTGGTAAGGAAAGCATCGCATCAGTGTAAAAACTATTAATTGACAAGACATGTTTTGTTAAGTAAACTTCTACAGCATTTAGATCATCAAGAGTTAAATCATCATTAATAGGTTCATTGTTAGTAATATGTAGACCTAACTATATAAACTTAGTAGTTGAGCTTTCTTCTTCTTATCTCATCAATATGGAACTCATAGCTTGTAGTCTTAGGATGTCCTCTAGACCTAGTAAAAAACTAGTTTCGTCATCAAAAATTCTAGGTAGTGGTATCTCATCTAATTCTTGAACAACAATAGCGTTAGGGGAAGTGTTAGAACTCTCTCCTCTCTCCAATATCAATGAAAATTTATGGATCAAATATACCTCAATTTCCATAGTAGAATTATATAAGTGATCCCATTTATAATCACGTGAGTATGTTATTTCATCATCTGATCTATTTAGAAACTCAAAAATAGTTACCTGATGTACCCTATTAGCCATTTGTAGATCAAAGTGAGGTAAATCTAGGACATGTGAAATTGTGACCAACTTCCCCCAGTTAGGATGTAAATCTTGTTGTTGGGGTATTTCTTCAGGAGTTTCTTCTGTCAATTGGATTTCTGGAGAGTCTTTTGTTGTTTCCTCTACTTCTGGAATAGTATTTTGTGTCAATACAGGAACATGAGTCTCTTGTTGTGCTACAAAAGTAGGTAGATATATTTCTCCTTGATATTCAGGATACTCTATACCAATATGCAATAATCTCTCACAAGTCCATGGTTCTAATGTTGTTTCTTCCTCTTCATCATCACTTCCTTCATCAAATATTGGACCATCTCTTGAAGTAGGGTTTTCAGATTTGTTATTGAAACCTAATTCTGTTTTCTCTTTGGTGTTTCTAAATTCCATGTGTATAGATTAAACAAGTCCTTTTCCTTTATCTCCTAAATTTCCCTTCCCTTTATATCCCATTTTTTTTAGAAGGTCATATCCCTCACCATACTTTTCTGGGGATATCTCCACATGTTTTACCTTATTTTCTTTTTGTTCTCCTTTGTAGAGCCAAGCCAAGAATGATTTATCTTCTTTTTCATCCTCTTGAGAAGTAGAGGCTCTAAACATACCAGTTTCTTTGTGAATGTCTGGTTCTTTAGATGTAGTAGGTGTGAAAGATGAGGAAGGTTTCCCATAATATCTTGGAGACACATGAAGTTCTATTAATGATGGAGTCATGTCTAGTTTGTATTCTCCCATACTAGTTTCTTCAAGTTTTAGTGTCTTTCAAAAGCTTCTCATTACCATGTCTTTAGCAGTTTCAGGTATAGATCATTTTGGGACTTCCTTATTATGAGGAACCATACTATATTCTTTAACATTATTGCAAGTGTAACTGGCATCTACAGGAATTGTTACCTACACCCCATTACGTGGGAATTTGATACATTGGTGGTAAGTAGATGGAATTGCTTGAATTTCATGAATCCAAGGTCTCCCTAATTGTATGTTGTAGGCCAAGGGTAGATCTAGAACTTGACAGATCACATTTCTTTCAACTGGTCCTATTCTGATTGGTAGAACAATGAGACCTTTGGATGGCCTTTCTTCTTCATCGTAAGCTTTGATAGTTATCTTACTTCTTGAGTCAATGGTTTATTCTGAAAGACCCAATTTATTTATTAGGTTGAGAGTAAAATGTTCAACCCTACGCCTCCATCTATGAAAAAATGTATGACACAAAATTTTTGAATTAGGACTTGAATGTGTAGGGGTTGATTATGCAGATGAGTTAAGGATTTTTCATCTTCTTTTGAAAAAGAGGGATAGTGTGGTGTTGAGATATGATTAACCATTGCCTGGAACTTATCTATATTAATGTATTTTGGAACATTTGTAGAATGTAGGGCTTGTTCAAGAAATTCTCTATGCACTGAAGAGATTTTGAGTAACTCAAATATATAAATTTGAGCTGAGGTTCTTTGCAATTGATCCACCAAATTATAGTTTGTTGAAGGTATGATAACTGTTTGTCTTATTTCTGTTTGTCTAGGAATGATGACAATAGGTACTTTTGAGGATATTGCTTGCTTTGATGAGGAGCTAGCTCCTTTGATTGTGACTTGTGCTTGACTTCAAGTCACTGTGTTTGATTGTATGGATTTTTCTTTATCACCTTTAACAGTGATCACATTGATTGATTTGTATTTAATGTCCAACACATTGATCACATTATCATTATTGGAGTAGGTGTAATTCACTTTGTCTCCTTTTCCTTTAGAAGCTTACCCTTTCTCGTAGTTAGGGAATGGTTTGTTAAATGTCATACGGTATTCATTAGTTGTGTGTCCTCCACTTTGATCTTGCTTCCTTCAATAAGGTCTTGTATAACATGTTTAAGCTTAACACAATTATTAGTCTTATGTCCCTTGTTTTTGTGAAGACACAACAAGAATTGTCATCCCTCCATCTCAGTTTGACTTATGGTTCCCATGGTTTTGAATCCGAGATTGTAATAACTTTATTGTCAAAGAGTGTCTTCAAAACTGTCTCAAGAGGTTCTCCCAAAGGAGTGAATTTTCATTGAGGTCTAGAATTCCATGGTCTACTCTTGTTGCTCTCATTTTTTTATTTAGGTATTGTGGTTGTTACCTTGGCCTCTTTGTTCGCTTGTAAGTTGTTTGTTAAATTGAACACTCTTGGTTTAGGATTAGCATTGGATGCGTCTACCACTCCATAGTTAACAAAATTCTTGTTTTGTTTCCACCATTTAGGCTTGTTATTGTATTTGGTAGACTTACTATCACTTTGGAGTGTGATTTCTCCTTTCTTAACCATGGCCTCTTCAATACCGATGGCATTTTTTATCATCCTATCAAACCTAGGTGAGTCTTACATTTACAAAGCATAGTTTAATTCAGGTATCAAGTTGTTAATAAAGATTTCTATCTTTTTCGATTCGGGAACAACTGTTGAATACCTAGAAAAGATTTTCCTCCACCTTTGTAAAAAGTGTATAAAGGATTCACTGGTCCTTTTCTTTGTGTTACATAAGTCAATTATGGTTATGTTATGTTGTATATTGTAGAAGTAATGTTGGACAAAACATTGAATTAACTCCTCAAAATATTTCACCTTTGGTGTGAGTTTGGAGAACCACTCCATAGCATTTCTGCCTAAACTTCCCAGAAATAGCCTCATTAGGTATGTAGGTTTGTGCATGTACTCTATGCTTAGAGAACAAAACTCTCTCACATGGTCATGTGGATCAGTCTCTCCCATATACTTGTCATATATGGGCCTTTCCATGTTGGGAGGAAATGGAATCATGTTGATACTCTTGTCAAAAGGAAATGGACAAATGTGATCCAAAGAGTATTTTTTTGTTGGTTTGACCTTTTCTTGTTTAAGTTTTGCAAGTTCCGCTTGAATCAAGGTCAATTGTTTGGTGAGAATAGAAATAGGTGCTGGTATCTCTTTTTCCTTTAGTCTTTCAACATCATAATCTTTAGGGAGTTTGACTCCAAGTGATGCTAGATGTTGAAAGTATTTTTCCTTGTCTTCACCAATGATCTTTTCCAATGTTCTTTGGAATTTTCTACCTTTTCTGAGTCTGTTATACTCTTCCTTGGGTATGTCTCTATCACTATCTGAGTCAAACAAAGGATGGTTGACATGTACTTATTCTTTGCTACTACTGTCTTCATTTCTTTGGTTTTGGTCATTGTTGTATTCTTCAAAAGTTCTACTCCATTCATTTCGAGGAGTGTCCATTACGGGTGATTCTATATCAAATAAGGGATTATGAGATGTTCCTCCTTATTGAAATTTTAGTAATCTAGGAGGTACTTTTGATTCATCATCAAGATACTTGTTGCATCTTGTGTTAACCATGAAAGCTGAATCTCAACTTTGTCAAAAGGTTTCCAATAGTGTCAAGTAGAGTCTCAAATTGTCTAAGTAAGTGTGTCCAAGTAGAAGTTTTTTTTTGTTTGTTGGAATTGAATGACTCCAGCATCAGAGGGTTAGAATGCCCTGATAGTGAGCTGGGAATCAAGATGTTTTGAGAAGTGAGTAGACCACACGGTTTGAGACCAATTGTGAGAACACAAAATGACATGCAAGGTAGAATTCTAAGAGATTTTTGAAACAGCAACAGGTGGACAAGAAAAAGAAACATGACTAGACTAAAGAGCCAAAAGGGTATCCAAATGTACTGAATTTCTCTGAGAGACAAGTCTACAAGTTCCCACTATCCTAGATGTGACAAAATTGAGTGCGAGGTTATGCTAAACCATATGTGAGCTTTGATATAATGAATGTGAGCTTTGAAATGCAAAATGCAAGCAACCTCCCTAAATGTGAGGCAGAAATGACTAGAAGCATGCTTTTTCCTTGGATGTGAGATGATGCAGCAAGATGTGACCTAAGATAGACCATAAATGAGCCTTTGATGGTTTTCATTTTTTGTCTCAAAGTACGTGAAATATTGTTTGACAGTAAGGTTTTTCTGAGACTTTCTAATGAGTTGCAAATATCTTGTATGTCAGGGAATGAAAATTATTGCTTGTTTCAAGGATTTAAATTTTTAGTGAGTTTATAGCACATCAAGCAATGTTCCTTTGTTAAGGGTGAAAAAACACTTTCCCTATTCCCTAGTTTCTAAGCATAGAATGAAAATGTTTTCTCATAGACTCAGGTACACACTCAAATGCTAATCAAAATACAGCCCTCACCAAGCACGCAATGGCTCCAGTCATGATGTCATATTAGCCAACTCCAAATGTAAGTGTGGGAAAAAAAAATGACAAGTATCTTGAGGCAATTAGTATTTTCCTTGCACAAAGATTATCACCCTTTCGAAGATGAATCAGGTAATTTGACTACAAGTTTTTATTATGTTGGGGCATCTATTCACAACCGTCTCCCATATAAATACACAAGGAAAAATTGGGGCATATATCCCTATGAGTACTCAAATATGTGTAGTCTCTCAAGCAAGATTCAAGCGGCTCCACTCTACACACACTCAAGCATGTTCAAGGAATGATGTCAAAATTCCAAGAACAAAACTGATTATGTCTTCCAAGGCTTTGATCTACAAGGAAGCAATTATTTATAGTGAGTTGGAAGGGTTGGCGTAAAACCTGTCCTCACTTGGGTCATCCCAAGAGATTTTTTCCTCAACCAGCAGACCCTCTAATGTTTTGAAAGAATTGAAAGAGGAATGGCAAGATTAGGAGTCTAGAATTCTGATTCTTCAAAATGAGAAGAGTATACTCTCCTATTCCATGCCATTTTCTCCCACAAACACACCAAGCAAGTTCATTCCCTAAAACTACTACACTCAAAACTTAATCTCCCATGACGAGTCTTTGATTCCTCCACTTGGAAGGAAGAGAAAATTCTCTAGTGAGACTAAGTGATAAGCTTAAGTTTGATGTTAAATTCCTAATTTAAGAAATCACAAAGTACTTGAAAATAAAATTTTGTGTTGTTCAATTTCCCCAAATTAGGTGATTTTCTTGTTCAATTTCTTCTCCAAAATTAGACAATGAATTTATTCTTTTTCCTATAAGATTTAGTGCTTTGCTTGGTTTAATTACTATCCAAAAGGAATTATACAATTGAACTTGTTCATTTAGCCACAAGATTTATTGCTTTGTTTTGTTCAATTACTATCCAAAAGGAATTATACAATTGAGTTTGCCTTGTTCAATTTTCCCACAAATTCTTCTCAAATCCTAAATCAACTTTTGAGTTTCTGATTTTCCTTAAAGGAAAAGAGCATAATCCTATGATCAATTTAGTAAGTGATTGGAAAATGTACTTATTTTTTAAATCTTTGAACAAATGAAATCAATTGAAACCCTTCAACCACCTACAAACCACAAATTAGTAATTTCTTTCCACCATTTTGAGAAAAAAGGCTCTGACAATAATTTGCAATAAAAAGTTAGGTTGTTTAAAGGACATAAGCAAACAAGGTCACAAGATTAGTGGTTAAACATTTCAATTTGAAAATCCATTAACCAGATGCAATTTCCTTTCCTAGATGTAATCTTATAAATCTTGTATGCGAGACCCTTTCTTGAATGTGATGATTTGCACAAAAGGTGACACAAAATATATGGGATACAAGCCTTTACCAAAAGCAATATGGGATTCTCCGGATGTGAGTTCTGAAATCCAGGATGCGATCCAATTTCTTGAATACGATGCAATTTCCTACATGCGAGCCTTGGTGACTAAAGGAAACTCTGTACCTAAAAATAGAGAAGACAAACCAGTCAAAAATGATTAGAAGGTGAGGTAAAATATAAGGATCAACCCCATGGTGGGTGCCAGAAATATGTGTGTTATTTTGTGGATCTGCTGGCTGCAACACAACACTTCAATAAGTTAATATATTAGTGAAATAACATGAAAATTAAGATTTAGAAAGCATGTCAATCACTAAAACTGACCTATTTCTCCCTATCTAAGAAGAGTGTGAAATATGCTATAATTTCCCTCAGATTATGCATAAATCAGCGACATATACATGCTTAGAATGGAAGATTTGAAGGATTTAATCTAAAATGCTCAAGAAATGTTCATTTTAAATTTCCAAGTGAAAGATTATAACAATGTCTAAGAAATATGAGCTACAATGCATTAAGATCTCTAAGAATATGCACAACATAAGTTTTCTTTGAACAATTAAGAATTAGGGGCCAATTGAGCTTAAAATTCATTCCATTTATAGAAGAATTTGAGGAATGAGAGGTTAGGATGGAAAGTGGAAGAGAGGTGGAGATTGAATCTTTGGTGATCCATGTGAGGTGATCCAAGTGATTTAACTCATATTGGCTAGGGAGTTGACTTTCCCTTTTGCAAATATGGAGTTGTTATTAGGATTTATTTAATTAATTTTTATTAATTAATTTAGCCATGTATTTGATTTTTTTTTTATTTAATTGAATTGATTTGATTTAATTTTCTAACGTGATTAATGTAATTTAGTGATTAGATCACTTAGGAGATTAAATTTTATTTAAATGAAGTATGCCAATAAATTGAAGAATTGTCTTGACATAATTAGGGGTATGATCACACTTAGGGAAAATAGGGTCTACGGTCAGAGAAGACCAAATTAGTTTGGTTACAACCCCATATTGCTCAACATACCTCCTTACATCCTTCTAGATTTTAGGCCAATGATAAAATCTCTCCACTAGATCTAGGGTCTTGTTTAACCCAAAGTGCTCACTCAAACTACCATTATGCTTCTCTTGAATGATGTTCTCCCTCATGGAACCCCTTGGAATACATAGTTGTTTCCCCTTAAATAGTAAACCATTCTACAATGTATAGTCAACATATTCACTATGAAAATAATTATCAAAATTAGTGCATGCCTTGTAGATCTCTGAGAAATATGCATCTCCTTCATATAGATCCTTGAATCCTTCAATTCCTATGCTCTGCAACTATATTTCTTGAACAATGAGAAATCTCCTGCTAAGTGCATCTGTAACTTTTTTGTTTACTCCCTTCTTATGCTTGATTGTGAAGGTGTATGATTGCATAAATTCCATCCACTATATATGTCTCAAATTGAGCTTCTCTTGTGTATTTATGTAGCTTAGAGCTTGGTTGTCTGTATAGATAAAAAATTCTTTTGGAAACAAATATTGCCTCCTATAACCACCTAAATTTTGTCTGTTCCAACTATGGACCCTATTTACCCTAAGTGTGATCATACCCTCAATTATCTCCAAACGACCCTATTACTTCTTGGCATAATTCTTCAAATCAATTTAATGTCCTAGGTGATTTTTTTATCACTGAATTATATTAACTATTATAGCCATATAATTTAAATCAATTCAAACCAATTAAATCAAACCAAATTCAAACATGGCTATAGTATTTAATTATAAGGGAATTAAATAAATCCCTAAATCAATTACCCACTTGAAAATAACCCATTCCCCTAGCCTATTTAATTTAATTAAAATGGCTATAGTCCCCTAATTATTAGAAAGCAATTAAATTGTTTAATTATTAATTCCTATATTTTTGAATGAATTAAATAAGTTTAATTCATTTAATTAATATTCTCCTAAACCCCAACCTAACCTATCTCAACCACTTCTACCCTGGGTTCTAACCCTTCTCAACCCATTCACCCTTGCTAATCTAATCCTAAACCTAATTCTACCCTAACCCACCTCCTAATATTGTCACATTCCATTAAGGAATGCTTAACAACTCCACCCACTTGAGAAAGTCATGGAATCTCAAGATTCCTTTCTCAAGTCCACCTTCTCAAGTCATCCTCTTACACCCTTCCCTTTCTTCTTTAAGGCTTTCATTAATACCTTATTAATGAAGATTCCTTAAGCCTATCTCTCTTCCATGCCTTATTAATTCCCAAGGAATTAATGGTTCTTACACCACCATTAATGAGTCCCTCAACTCATTAATCCACCTTGTCCCCCCTCTCTCTCTCATTCTTCTATAAATAGAAGCCATTTTTGAGAGAAAATGAGCCTTCAACTCATATCCTAAATGCAATGTTATGCTGTTAGATTAATCTTAGACACATATTTTACTTCTTATTTCATGCTTTCACATTGTTCTTATTTCCATTCTTAGAGCTAGAATGCAGGTTTTCTCATCTTTTAGCTTGTTTTTAAACTAAAATCCTTCATGCTAGGTCATATATGTCATTGATTGTAGCATAATCTGAGGGCCATTATGTTACTAATCACACTCTTCATAGTTAGAAGGCAATAAGTCAATATTAGTTGGTTTTACATGCTTATCTAACCTTTTTGAACTACTGCAATGACTTATTGATGTGTTGTGTCTCTCTTATCAAGTACATAATATACACACACATTTTTGGCGCCCACCGTGGGGAAATATTTTTGACTTGGCCTCATTTTCTAACACTTATTTGCTAATTTGCATGCTCAGAATTCTATCACAGGATCATTTTTAACATTTTAGGATCGCATCCGGGATATGCCATCGCACCGCAGAAAACTAGGGTCGCATCCGAGATTTCCCAGATCATTTTCATTTTTGGCTCGCATCTGGTAAGCATGGGATCACATTTGGTAAGGAAGCTCGCATACAGTATGTTGCATCACATTCAGTAGAATTTTAATCTTGCATCTAGTTAGAAGGTTTGTGCATTTCGTTTGCCTAATTCTAACATTTCAAAAAGTGGTGTTTGTGGTGTTTTGCAGCTTAACAAGTGTTTGCAGGTTGTTTTTGGAGGTTTTCATGGGAGTTGAACCAAATAGATACTAACTCAATTTTATAGGTTGCTAACCCCCCATCTTGACCTCTATTTACTTACTTTCAAACTTAAAGTACATATTCCAATTTATCACTAAACTGACTAGAGGATTATTCTCTTTTCCTTTTAAGGAAAATCAGAAACTCATACATTAGTTTATGGATTGAACGGAATTTGGGGTAAATGAACAAGCAAACACATCACCTAATTCTTTTTGGAAATAATAAATGAACAAAACAAAGCACTAAATATGTGGGATTAAAGAACAAGTTCAATTGTTTAATTCTTTTTGGATTAGTAATTGAACAAGCAAGTCATTAAATATTATGGTTAATTAAATAAGGCAAACTTTCCTTTTTCAAGCATCCTGTTTTCTTTAAAATAGGAACAACTAAGTTGAGCTCAACATATCTTGAAGGAATGAACTTTGCTTTGAGTGTTTTGGGAGAAAATGGCTTAGATTAGGAGAGTATGCTCTTCAGAAGAAGAAGAATCAGAAATCCAAACATCCAAAGCTCGCCAATCCTAGTTACATACATTTAAATAGTAAAGGGCCTACTGATTGAGGAAAAAATCTCCCGGGAATGACCCAAGTGAGGAAAGGTTTTACGCTAACCCTTCCAACTCACTATAAATAGTTGCTTCCTCATAGGCCAAAGCCTCGAAAGATAGAACTGGTTTTGTTCTTAGAATTTTGACATCATTCCTTGAATATATCTGGGTATATGTAGAGCAGAGCCGCTTGAATCTTGCTTGCAAGACTACATATATTCAGGTACTCATAGGGCTATACACCTAAATTTTGCCTTGTGTAATTCTATGGGGGATAGTTTCGAATGGATTGCCCAATAATCTACAACAACTTCAACTAAAAGAATTCCTGATTCATCCCTGAAAGGGTGATAATATTTGTGCAAGGCAAAAATTAATTGCCCTAAGACACTTGAATTTGGAGTCAACTAATACAACATCATGACTAGAGCCATTGTGTGCTTGGTGATAGCTATATTCTGATTAGCATTTGAGTGTGTACCTAAGTCAACGAGCAAAGATTTTCATCCTCCACCTAGAAAATAGGAAAAGATGAGTGTTTTTTTCACCCTCCTAATAATGCAAAACTATTTGATGTGTTCAAAAGATCATTAAAAAGATAAGCTTCTCAAAACAATCAAAAAATTTCAAACCCTAGAGTACAAGTATTTTTTTACATCTTACGACACCTCTTAATGCAATCTGGAAACAAGCAACTTCACGCACTTTGAAAATGAACTTTTCAAAACTAACCCAAACTGACAAAGACATCATAAGATCGCATCTTGTATTTACCAAGTCGCATACAATGTTTAGGATCACATTTGGTATTCTGGATCACATTTGGTCAGCAAACAGTCGCATCCAGATTCTAGGATCGCACCTGGTACCATTAGAGGCTTGCATCTGGGAGCTCGCATTCAGGACAGTGGGTACTTGTAGAAGTTTTTCTTAGGAAGTATTATTTGATTAGGATACCCTTTTTTGCACTTTAGCTGGTTCCTATTGTCTCTTCTGGTCTCCCTGTTGTATTTTTAAAATACTTTTGAAACATCCACCTTGCATGCTTAGTCAGTCTTTCTCGATCAGTTCAATACGTGTGGTCTACTTGTTTCCTATCAACAACTTGGTTCCTAGCTCACTATCAGGGCATTCTAACCCTCTGATGCTAGAATCATTTACATCCACCAACAACAAACAATTATTTTTACCTAGACATGCCCACTTGAACGATCCAAAATCCTTACTTGCACTATTGGGAAACGTTAACAAAGTTGAGAAACAAACCTCATGGTTAACACAAGATGCAACCAGTACACAAATAAAGGATTGAAAGTGCCTCCTAAAACACCACACTTTCAAGGAGAAACATCTTGCAGTTCCCTTCTTAATCTAGATTCCCCTTAAATGGATAGCAACACTAATGAATGGAGTAAGGCTTTTGAGGGTTATAATGATGGCAAACATGACAAATCCAAAGGCATGGAAGAGGAAGAAAGACCCAATTTTGAACATAATCTATTTGGATCAGACACTGAAGAGGAGATCCCTGAAGATGAATATGAAAAAATCAAACAAAGTAAATGGATCCACAAGCTATTGGAATAGATAATTAGTGATGATAAAGAAGAATACGTCCTCCATCTAGCATCTGTTAGTAATAAATAAGAGGGGGGGTGAATCAGTGGCCTCAAAAATTTATCCTTTAAACTTTAATCCACCAATTATTACACCTCATATTATTAAGTCCCTACAAGATGTATGCCTTGAAATACTTGAAACAATTTAGTGTCTGTCAGTTTACCTTGTCTGTCCTTATTTTCCTTGATTACCGATAAGAAGAAAAACTCATTTACCGATACTCAGTAAATATGCAGAGTATACCAATCAATCCAGAAATGCATATGTGAAATGTAAAACAATGAAGTAATAAACCATACACACATAACACAAGGATTTTAACGTGGAAACCTTGTTAAGGGAAAAACCACTGGGACCGATACCCCAAATCTTCACTCTTCTAAAGTGAGCCATGTTAGGAGCCAACCCTATTAAAGGTTACAAACACATGGTCAAGTGTGGCCTTGTTAGAGGATTTTTATACATAGGTTGTCACTAAGTATCTGGCATCTACGCTACCATCCTTGAATCAGTCTCTAGACTGTCAATAGGCTTTATGCTAATCTTACTATCATCCTTGAATCAACCTCCTTCTTAGACTATCAATAGGCTTTAGGTAAGACCACTTCTACTATCATGAATCAACCTTTTTGGTCATCTATTAGGATATACCTCAATTATAGAAGATGATTAAGTCCTACTCTGTTAAGAGACTTAATGCTTCAATGGTTAAATTGAAACACAATGACCTGTTTCTAATGCAACTTTGAATTGCAGATATTCAGATCTATTTATGTACTTTACCTCTTTGATCAATGTATCAATTCAATTCCTTTGTACTTCACTCTTTCTTCTCTGTGATGTTGTGCTTCACTGTTCATCGGTGTCTGCAAAATTCTTTATCTCTCCCTTAGCTTGATTGATCAGGACTGTATGAAGCTTATCCTTCACTAGTTTCTCTTTAGCATCTTCTTTCAATTCACTCCCCCATATATCTGAGTGCTTACATAAATGAATTATGATTGTCTCTTATATAGACATGATTTTCCTTGATTCTTGATTCTTGATTCTTGGCTTGAAAAATAATCCAGCCAATTTGATTTATGGCTTTAACTCCTGATTTATCTCATAGTTATCTTCTTTCCAACTATATAAATCAATTTCTTTAACTGTGGTCAAATAAAACAAATAAACAACCAGTTAAGTCTATCTTTAAGCTCTGCTAGCTAGATATTTTGTCATTTTTTGATCTCTCTATTCTGTCGGTCAATTCTACAGTTCGTCCCTGGTGACAACTGCCAGTTCCATCGGTGAAAATTAAGTTAGCTTTAGGATCTTTGTCCGTCAGGCATCATTGGATCTTTCTCATCGGTCATCCTTTGATTCTACTTCATCAGGAAACACTGTCTTCTGCTCGTCGGGCATCACTATGACTTTATCTCTGTCTTTACCGGTGGTGTGCACTCCATCAGTGTTGTCTATCACTTAGTGAATACTTGAGTTTAATGCATTGCTGAAATCATAACCATTGTTGCACTAATTCTCTGAATTATTTGGCATTATGTGTATGACTATACAGATGATATCAAGTTGACATCAATGAAAATACAAACTATTAACTGATTTATTGTCTTGCATCATCTTCAACTTAATATTATCAAACATTCAATCAGTTATATGTCATCAACATCCACAAGTGTCAAATTACCCAAGGATTATAACATTGAAAATCTCAAGGAAAAGGAAGTACCAAACCCAATATCTATTCTTACCAAACAACTCAATCTAATGCAAATGGAGCTCACAAACCTAAAACAAGAGAAGGATAAACCCAAAACCCAATACTCTTTGGATGCCATTTGTCCATTTCCTTTTGACAAGGGTATCACTATGGTCCCATTTCCCCCCAACGTGGAAAGGCCAAATTATGAAAAATACACAGGAGAAACTGACCCCCACGACCATGTAAGGGAATTCTATGCTCTAAGCATTGAATACATGCATGAACCTACATACCTCATGCAACTATTTCTAGGAAGTCTAGGAGTTAATGCCATGGAGTGTTTCTCAAAACTAAACCCTAAAGTCAAAACATTTGAGGAGTTGATCCAATGGTTCATTCAACATTACTCCTACAACATCCAACATGATGTAACTATGATGGACCTATGTCACACCAAACAATGAACTAGAGAACCATTCACACACTTCCTCCAAAGATGGAGAAATATTTTTGCACGATATTCAAGGGCCATTCCCAAAATGGAGAAGAAGGAAATCTTTGTTAATAATCTAGTGCCTGAATTGAGCTATGCTCTACAAATGCAAGATTCCCCTAGCTTAAATAGAATGATTAAAAATGCCCTCTGTATTGAGGAATTCATGGTTAAAAGAGGGGAAATCACCCTTCAAAACAAAAACAAAAGTAACAACTCCAAATCCAAGCCTAAATGGTGGAAACAAAACAATAATGTTGTTAATGATGGAGTGGTTGATGCCTCTAAAATTAATCCTAAACCCAAGGCATTCAATCTAACTAATGGCATGCAAGCAAGCAAAGATGCTAAGGTAACACCTCCCATCCCCAAAGAAAACAATGATAACAACAAGGAATGAACATGGACTTCAAAACCCCAAAGAACATTCACTCCTTTGGGGGAGACTCTTGAGACCATTTTGAAAACATTGGTGGATAACAAAGTT
>MU224676.1:5185846-5205583 GCA_018584345.1 Thuja plicata | reverse complement strand
TAAAGAAAAAAGATGTATCCAATGGTGAAAACCTCTCAGAGGTGCCAAAGGATGAGACTCTTGATATCCTCCCTGAACACTTTTAGGAAAGATCTTTGGTATTGATTGAACCAACATAGCCAGTAAACTTGGGAACCATTAAAAATCCTCAAATAGTTCATCTGGCACAATCTTTATCAGAAGAAGAGAAGGTACAGTTCATAGAATTCCTGAAGGAGAAGAAGATCAACTTTGCATGGTCTTACACTAATATGCTAGGGCTAGATCCTAATCTCATCATGCACCACTTATCTATAGCTCCTAGGATCAAGCCCGTGAAACAAAAACTTAGAAAAATACATCCTCATGTTGCATTATTGGTGAAAGTAGAACTAGAAAAATTGTTGAAAGCTGGATTTATTCAAGTCATTGCCTATGCAAGGTGGATCTCCAATGTGGTCCCCATTTCTAAATCTAATAAATCTATCAGGATCTATACGGACTTCAGAGACCTAAACAAAGCATGTCCAAAAGATGACTTCCCTCTACCAAACATTGACATGATCATAGATCTTACAATAGGCTTTCATATGTATTCATTAATGGATGGATTCTTAGGCTATAATCAAATCAAGATCACCCCTCAGGATCAAGAAAAATCCGCATTCACATGCACATGTGGCACCTTTTGTTGGAATGTCATGCCTTTCGGGTTAAAGAATGTCGGTGCAACATATCAAAGAGCCATGACGACAATATTCCATGACATGATGCACAAGAACATGGAGGACTATGTCGATGACACATTGGCTAAATCCAAGGAGAGAGGTAGTCACATTGCTGACCTAAGAAAGATATTGGATTGAATGGAATAGTTCCAACTCAGGCTCAACTCAAAGAAATGTGCCTTTGGGGTCTAATCAGGGAAGCTCCTAGGATTCATTGTATCAGAAAAGGGAATTGAGGTAGATCCTACAAAGGTAAAGGATATTCTAGAGATGGCTCCTCCATGTAACATCAGTCAAATGAGGACACTACAAGAGAGACTCCAGTCTATCAAGACATTCATGTCCCAACTTGTAGATAGGGCACAACCCTTTACTAAGCTACTACATAAAGGGGTTACCTTCAAATGGGATGAACACTATGAAGCAAACTTCAGAGAATTGAAAGGGTACCTAGCTACTCCACCTGTTCTTATGGCACCTATTCATGGAAAACCCTTACTCCTATACATTTCAGCTACAACTACATCCCTAGGAGTATTATTGGTGCAAGAAGATGAAACAAAGAAAGAACGAGCTATCTACTACATTAGTAGAACACTAGTCACTTATGACCTCAATTATAACATTATTGAAAAATCATGCTTAGCAGTCATCTTCACATCACAAAAATTGAGACACTACATTCTCTCTCATATAGTAAAGCTCATTGCTAAGATCGATCCTCTAAAGTATCTTTTGAGTGGAACAAAATTAACAGGACATTTGGCAAAATGGGTCCTAATTCTAAGTGAGTTTGAAATTGAATATGTAGAATAGAGAGCTATCAAAGGACAGGTACTTGTAGATCAATTGGCTAATTCACCACTGTAGGATGATGAACTGTTACTAATTGAATTCCCTGATGAAACAATCATGCATCTCACTAAACATCCATGGAAGATGTACTTTGATGGTTCATTCACTAACAAGGATCTGGAGCAGGGGTCTTCATAACTCCACAAGGATACAAGATCCCCAAATCTTACAAATTGATGTTTCCATGCACCAAAAATATCTCAGGATATGAAGCATTGGTCAATGGCCTCAAGCTAGCTATGGAAAGGAAGATCATTGAGTTACACGTGTATGGTGACTCCCAACTAATTATCAATCAAGTCAATGGGGAGTATCAAACAAAAGATGAAAATTTTATGCCCTACAAGAAACTAGTTGATGATCTGAAGAAGTACTTTGTCTTCGTCACCTTCCAATAGATACCAAGATCTGAGAACAAGGCTACAGATGCTATGGCTACCTTGGAATCTATGTTACCACTGGAGGAGCATCAATTCTTCTATGACTTCTTGGTGGAAGAAATATCCTATCCTACCTTCGCTAACCCTGAATACCAGGTAATATGTACCTCGAATACCCCAGATCAATCTCGGTATGCCAGTATCATTGCTTACCTTTTTGACCAAACCATTCCTGGCAATCTATCCAAAATTAGAAAAGATCCCTGATTAGGATAGCATCACATTACGTCCTCATAACTAACAACCTATATTAATGAGATCTTGATGGTACACTTCTTCGATGTTTAGAACTCAAAGAGTCTGATATAGCATTAAAAGATGTCCACGAAGGTGTATGTGGATCACACTCGAAGGGCTTTTCATTAGCTAAGAAACTGCTCAGAGTAGGCCATTATTGGCCTACCATGGAGAAAGATGCTATTCAATTTTCAAAAGCATGGCTTAAATGCCAGACAAACACATGGAAACCTTATCCATGCTCCTGCCAGAGAACTTATACCTTTCATAACACATTGGCCATTTTAGAAATGGGCCTTTGACTTGGTTGGACAAATATATCCCAACTCTTCAAATGGACACAAGTTTATCATTATGGCCATTGAGTACTTCATGAAGTGGGTCAAAGCCATGCTGCTAATCAAAGCCACTGGCAAACAGGTGGCTATGTTCATTCTGAACTACATTATTTGTAGATATGGGATACCCTCTTCAATTCTAACAGACAATGGGGGACAATTTAGAAATCAAGACATTGATGACCTTTGTGAACAGTTTCATATTACTCAACATTGCTCCTCAATCTATTAGCCTCAAGGTAATGGATAGGCTGAGGCATCAAACAAGAATATTCTCAAGATCCTACACTGAACTGTGAGCAAGTCTGGCAGAGACTGGCACCTACAACTGAATTCGACACTATGGACCTACAAAACAAGCATTTGAACACCTATTGGAGCCATGCCATTTTCTCTAGTCTATGGCGCTGAGGCAGTACTACCTATTGAGGTTGAAATCCCATCTTTGTGGATATCTTTACAAGGTCTTGTTATTGATGAGTAGTACCGCATTGATAGGGTGAATTCTTTAGACCTACTAGATGAGGTCATGTCTGGATATGTGATGTTTGAAAAGACACCCTTGTTTTGAAAAGTGAGGTTGTTTCGCATGTATCAAGAAATATTGTGTTTGTGAGGCAAACCATCCTAGAGCAAACTAGCAACTGCAACTGACTATGCCAGCAAAGATGCCCCTAGTGCAGAATGACTTATTCCTAAGATGTAAAGATAGACAAATCCCAAGCGAGGACAAGATAGTCATTTAGGAAGATGATATCTACTTCACGCAATTGTAGACTATGAGGATGACAATAAAGAAGCATGGCCATCTTCATAGTATACGTCAACTTAAATAATATACGTTGTCATGAAAATATTCTATTAAATTCTTTCAAATCCCCATATTTGATGAGCTAATGAAAGGTGAAAAATTCTGTCAATAATATATACCGAAGAAAGAAACAACATGTATAACATCCTTGGTTATCAATCGATCACCTCAAAGTGTATCAAGCATGTATGTCCAAAGGTTACAAAAAAAGGGTCAAACCACACAAATTTGAAGTAGGAGATCTCATCCTCAAGGATAATCCTAAGAACCAGCCTAACAGGGAGCAGAATGGAAAGTTTGAACCTAACTAGCTAGGACCTTATGTTATCACTACTAATTTTGGGACTGGGGCTTATTAGTTAGCTACACTTGAAGGAGACGTTCTTCCAGATCCTATCAACACTCTACATTTTAAGTAGTTCTATGCTTAATGTTCAGCTAGCAGAGCTTGTACAGCAAAAAGTTCTTGCAAAATGACAAAAACATTCAGAAAATTGATCCTAAAGAAATCCAAAAACAATGGAAAAGGTCCTTCAGAAAAGGTATCCTTAGTGAAAAATAGGTAAACAAGCACCTTGATAGTACAAAAATATTCAAAAAAGAAAAAATAGAAAAAAAATTGAAAAAGAGAAAAGTGCCTTGATGAGCACCTGGTAAAATAGGCATCTTGGTAGCAAAAAGAAAAAGAAAGAAAAAGATCTTTCCAAGTGGTGAAAACCTGGCAATCAGGCGTCACTTGTGTTCTGCGCTCCATCTATCAATGCACTACTAATACAAGGCCTTCATAATTTTGCCTGTGCTCATACGCTGACTTCATCTTCCTAAATGACTATCTTGTCCTCACTTGGGATTTGTCTATCTTTACATCTTAGGAATAAGTCATTCTGCACTAGGGGCATCTTTGCTGGCATAGTCAGTTGCAGTTGCTAGTTTGCTCTAGGATGGTTTTCCTCACAAACACAATATTTCTTGATACATGCGAAACAACCTCACTTTTCAAAACAAGGGTGTCTTTTCAAACATCACATATCCAGACATGACATTTATATTAGTGGAGTTCTTACAAGGCTATATTGGATCACAAACATGAACGAATTAACCTATCAATGCATAGACATGGAACACCATATTGCTTGTATTACAATTTTTGGATTGATGAATCTTTGACATATGAATGAACGAGTACTACTTAAACACATAGTTTGATAATGGTTTGATTATGATTCTTTTATGTCCTGATGATGTTTTCAACTAGGGGCATCTAAGTAATTATAAATTTTATTTGATTGATTCACAATTGATGATTTATTATGTCTTCTTAGTTACTCAATGATGTTTGTGCAAAGATAAAGAGTCACAAGGATAGGAGGCATAATGTTTTCTTGATTTTCTATGTATGGTGATTGTTCCAAATGATCCTATAAACTTCACCTGACTTGGATGTTTATGGTAAGAGCTGCCACTATGGGTGGATAGCCGCATATATCTCGATCTTTGTTATGTGCAAACTACAGTGAGGTTGAAACAATTTCCTTGTCTATTTTCAGATTCAGATTCTTACTAAGGTATATGAATCATAATTTACCCAAGGATATGAATTCTCAAGGTCATTGCAGGTCCAATATCTTGCCTTAATCAAAATCTGGTATATTAAACGGATGGTGACTATTTTGTTGTCATGGCTTCTATGCCTTGATGCCTATGTTTATTTCTGACATTCCAATAAAGCATAGTATTCATATTATTATAATATCAATGGGTATTAGTGATGGTTGTACTATCAGGTGGTCCATTCCAAAAAGTGCCCAATGATGATAAAAATGTTGCAATATTTGCTAATCAATGACAAGTCCTAAAAGTCTGCATATAGCTGCATTTAGAGATTGCATGGTGCATTTATAAAAGAAATAATAGCATAAGGAATTTTGTGCTCAAAATTGATTTCTATCTTCTTTGAAATAATCAATTTAATTACATCATCCCAATTACTAATATCAAATATCGTTGCACATCCATAGCATACATTTTGTATTCATTGAAAAGAAAAAATAGGAAAATACAAAAATAAAGCATCCATGTATTGCATTTTCACTTTTTCATCCTAAAGTGCATCCATACATCTATTTGGCATAACTGAAAAATCTAAAGAAACATACATTTGCATTTTCACATGAGTATCATTTAAAACATATTTATATCAGTAATAACTCATCACGTCCAATTATAAAATGATGTTATCATCTACAAACTAACTCATCAGGAGATCAAGATATAATCACATGTGCAAAAGATACATTTACCACATCTATGAAAGAAAAAAGAACTCATGAAACATGTCAGAATCAAGAAGTTGCATCAGATATATATCATCGTAACATGGTACATATCAAATATAAAGAGTATCAGTGTATCAGTGAGCATAAAGAGTATCAGTGTATCAGTGCACCAAAATGAATCAGATATACATGTATGAATGTCATCTACAAAAATGGATCTCAAAACGATCTAGATATACAAAAGAGGGGATCTCAGTAGGATCCAGATATACAAATATGATCACAAAGTATACATATCATACAAAATGATACAACATAATCAACTCTATCCCGCCCCCTCTCCCTGGTCAGGAGGAGGAGGAGGAGGTGGTGCAAAAGGAGCTATTGGAGGAGGCATAGCCCCCTCTAACTGTTGAGTCACTCATGAGAATGAAGGTGCTCTCTGACCCTCTGGAACTGCTTCATGATATAGGGCATAATAGTATGTAGCCCGCTATCCCTGATGGACTACTGTCCAAGCCTATGCATCCCTCTCAGCTCTCAACCACTCAAGCTATTTTTCCCTATCCACCAGTAAAGCATCAGTAGTAGTGACTCTGGCCTCCAAAGCTATGATCCTGGCTCAAAGCTGCTCCCTCTCCTGCTCACACCTAGATAGAGGATCTTTGTCTCTGCCTGCATCCTACTCCAGGGACCCCTGATGCCTCTGTCACTACTGCTCTTCTGTAAGCAATGGGCTAGTATCTCTCTAAGGGGACACAAATCTGAATCTATGATGTTTTCCCTGCCCACTACCACTAGCACCACCTGTATCGACAACCTCTCCACCACCACCCCTGTTATCTCTATCATGCCCGTCATCAGGAGGAGGACACCTACCATCTCTACCACCATCTCTACCACCATCATGACCTCCATGTCTACTAGGAGCCCTTTCTCTACCTCCTCTACCCCTGACTGGTCGACCATCAGGATCATAGCCTAGTGGCTCCTCTATACGATGAATAATCTCCTCAGGAACAATGAACTGAGGAAAGGGGTACTAGAGCCTCTCAACAGCATAACTGTCTGACACACCTGCATCCTCTACATCTAGCTGAAGATCCTAGTCTAATGCTACCGTATCTTAGATCTCCTGGTGTGCAGTCTCATAGGTCAACTATGCACTTGATAAGGGTGTCTCATCTCTGGTATAGGCATATACTGCAATATCCTCTATCTTTCCCTGTCACTGACCATACTGCCTCAATACTCTAGTAATGACAAACTGCTCTATAACATACCTGGTCTAGCCAATGAGATATTGGCTCTAGCACAAATAAGGCACCTGTCGGGCATCAGAGGTCCACACCTCACAATCTAGATATGGTCACCAAATGACCTCTGTCATATCGTCAAATAATCAGTGCTAGTACTCAATCTTGCCCAGATGGGGCTGCTACAAAAGGCCTGCATACATATATACATAGGAATACTCAGGTGCCCTCTACCTATCTACAATCGGTTGTGTAATGGGGATGTGCTCCCAGGCCTAGATATGAAGAATAAGGATACCCACAGTCATACTGCGGGTATAATGGTAAACTATCTCATGTAGCTCTCTGTACATGTGAGCTAGGATACAACTACCCCAAGTGAATCGCCGATGGTGGGTGACCATCTGCTCTATCATGTCTACCTAGCCAACCATAAATCTATGCTAGCCCCTATTAGGCATCAAGATGCCACCTACTAGACCTGCTAAATAAACAGATAAATGATCGTAATGATCGATCATGTAATCCCAAGACAGATATCTCCGGTCTATGGTGTCATCTTGGAAATATCTCCATGTAGCACCAATCACCATGACCATCATCGACTTAAAAAATACCTCATGTCTAACCATCGACACCCAAAGTATCCTCCAGACATCCTCCAGGGTCACAATGATCTCTTCTTTTGATAAATGGAAGGTGTTGTGCTCTGAATGCCATCTCTCAACAAGAGCAGTCAACAACCCACGGTTTACCCTGATCTCGGGTAAACCTATCAAGGAACATAATCTACATCGGATCACAGTTGTCTTCTCATCATCTAACAATTAGCCAGACAATGCAAGTACACATGTAGGGTAAGTGCCGCAAAAAGTGACTACCTCAAACTGGGCCTATTTTGGACAAAAATGGCTATACATCAGTATCCTATCTACCTTACAGGGGCATATTCCTAATCAAATAAGTCATTTCAAAGTTTGCAGGATGCAAACAGATCAAACATATTAAAATTCTAAGTTTTCTACCAGATGCGATCCTGGAAATATAGGATGCGACTACGTTTCCAGGATGTGATCCCCAAAATATGGGATGCAATCCTAAACATGGGGTACGATCCTATGCACACTAGGTGTGACCCACTGATGAATTTCCTATTTAAACAAGACAAAAACAAAGGAACTAGATACGATCCAAGAAATACCGGATGCGACGCAGGAATCTGGAAAAACCAGATGCAATCAAGGAAAAACTGGATGCGACATGAGACTCACGGGTTGTGATCCAGAATCTTGAATGCGATTCTAAATTAAAAGGGCTCTAAAAAGCCACAAAAATGCATAAATTTGAAAATTGCAAAATTCACAGGGTAGTTTATCGCACACTTATTGGTGGTGGGTAGTCGAGTAGGTGCTGATGTCGAGGGCTCATCTCAAAATGGTGCTTCCTCATAGGGACTACCATCTTCTATGCAGAACTCTCTAAATTTCTATGAAGGAAAGTGAAAATGAATAGTGAAATGGTAATTTTGGAGGCTTATATGGGTCTTTTGAGACATTTAGGAGTTCCAAAACTCCTCCCGAACAACTACAAATTTATTTCTGTTCTCTTTCTGATCGATCAGAAACCAAATCGAAGGTGCCTCAGATGTTTTCAGCAGCACAGTGTCATTTTTGTGATAGTTTCAAAAATTATAGATTTGCTTCATTTGTTCCAAACATCGGTCAATACTGCACATTTTATCACCCATCTTGGTCTAACATCATTTTATTAGTCTTATCACTCACATTTTCACATAATTAACTTAATAATTGTGTGTTTATTTTTAAACACACCTTCTTTTCTTCACTTCTTCTACTTCATTTTTTCTTTTCCTAACCACTTCCTGCAAGTGATACGTTCTTTCAAAACTAAGGGATTTATTCTTTTTCCTTTGATTTTGTTCCCGAGGGGGCATGATCACACTATCATCAATTAAATTTTTGCTCAAAACTGCATTAAAAACAACTTTAATATCAAACAAAGTAGGGGCATAACAGTTTCCTTGACTAAAGTCAGAACTGTTGGATAGAAAGCTTTGGTTCTCATGAGCTGATATCTTATGTTTCCTCATTGTAAAATATTTTTATTAAGCTCCTGGCAGCTTCGTACTATCTTTTTGGATGACAACCAAGTTTAGAATCAGTATTGTCAATTTTTGGACGACAACCAAGTTCAAAATTGGTATCTTTAAAATCTTTTATTGATCTTTGAATGACAACCAAGTTCAAAATCAATTATATCAGTTTGGTTCAATCAAGTGTGAGACTAATCTCATCAACATTTCATTCGAAAACCAATAACAGGATTCTCAATCTTTCTGAAGTTAAAAAAAAAAAAAAAACATTCTTTGAATCAATGCATTGCTCGCACATCAATTCAAAGAGGGGAAAATGTAACCACCTGAATTTGGTCTATTCCAACTATGGACCCTATTTACCCTAAGTGTGATCATACCCTTGATTATGTCCAAATGACCCTATTACTACTTGGCATAATTCTTCAAATCAATTTAATGTCCTAGATGATTTTTTATCACTGAATTATATTAACTATTATAGCCATATGATTTAAATCAATTCAAACCAATTAAATCAAACTAAATTCAAACATGGCTATAGTATTTAATTATAAGGGAATTAAATAAATCCCTAAATCAATTACCCACTTGCAAATAACCCATTCCCCTAGCCTATTTAATTTAATTAGAATGGCTATAGTCCCCTAATTATTAGAAAGCAATTAAATTGTTTAAATAATTAATTCCTATATTTTTGAATGAATTAAATAATTTTATTTCATTTAATTAATATTCTTCTAAACCCCAACCTAACCTATCTCAACCACTTCTACCCTTGGTTCTAACCCTTCTCAACCCATTCACCCTTGCTAATCTAATCCTAATCCTAATTCTACCCTAACCCACCTCCTAATATTGTCACATTCCATTAAGGAATGCTTAACAACTCCACCCACTTTAGAAAGTCATGGAATCTCAAGATTCCTTTCTCAAGTCCACCTTCTCAAGCCATCCTCTTACACCCTTCCCTTGCTTCTTTAAGGCTTTTATTAATACCTTATTAATGAAGATGCCTTAAGACTATGTCTCTTCCATGCCTTATTAATTCCCAAAGCATTAATGGTTCTTACACCACCATTAATGAGTCCCTCAACTCAGTAATCCACCTTGTCCCCCCCCTCTCTCTCTCATTCTTCTATAAATAGAAGCCATTTTTGAGAGAAAATGAGCCTTCAACTCATATCCTAAATGCAATTTTATGCTGTTAGATTAATCTTAGACACATATTTTACTTCTTATTTCATGCTTTCACATTGTTCTTATTTCCATTCTTAGAGAAGAATGCAGGTTTTCTCATCTTTTAGCTTGTTTTTAAACTAAAATCCTTCATGCTAGGTCGTCTATGTCACTAATTATAGCATAATCTAAGGGCTATTATGTTACTAATCACACTCTTCTTAGTTAGAAGGCAATAGGTCAATATTAGTTGGTTTTACATGCTTATCTTACCTTTTTGAACTAATGCAATGACTTATTGATGTGTTGTGTCTCTCTTATCAGGTACATAATATACACACACACCTCCACTTCTTAAGAGCTTGTGCCAAATCATAAAGCTCCAAGTCATAAGATGAGTATCTATAATTTTTCTCATTTAACCTTTCACTAAAGAAGGCTATTGGCCTCCCTTCTTGGATTACGACTGCACCCACTGCTATGTTGCTAGCATCACATTCTACAATGAACAATTTGTCAAAACTTGGGAGAACTAGAATGGGTTGTGTAGCCACTTCCCTCTTCAACCTTTCAAATCCTTCATTGGATTGCTTGGTCCATTTGAAATTTTTCTTGACTCCTTTTATTGTATCAAGGACAGGTGCACAAATTTTACTAATCATGCTGTTGATATTCATGTTTTGTCACTAATGTCAACATATATTTCTATGGAGAAGACACACTGGCTACTTAACTGTAAGGAGTGTACAGACACTGTACGGATGATTCAAAAAGATTGAAGTTGGCTTTATGTAGAAGGATGTGTTCTGACCTTATCCCTAAGGTCTCTTGGATTTATGTTACATACTGTTGTTGGAATAGTCCCAAAGGATAACTGAGAGGGGGGGTGAATCATTTATCAGCTAATTTAATTCTTTTCTCCACTTAATTATAATTTAACATAAAGAAAATTCACATTCAGATAACACAATAGAGAACTCCATGATTTTGGTTATGGGGAAACCAATTAGGTAAAAAACCATATTAGGATTAAGGGTCTGAGCCATGGTTAAGGGTCTGAGCCTGTTAGGATTCTTTTACAAATAACCCTATTAGGGGTGAGGACTCACTGTCCAAAAAGCTCACTACTAAAATGATGAAGGCTGCAACCTTCAGTAGAACAGATATGCACTATATCTGATAAATGAACTGTTTGAGTAGACCTGCTATCTTGACCAGTTCTAGTGTGTTGTATGCTTCCACTTCTTCTTCACATAGATCTTTTCTTGATGAATGAAATGCCTCTACTATCCCAAAACAACAAACATTTTGTTCTGTACTTTTTTTGTCTCTTTTCTTATCATTCACACTTAGCGTTCACCAAATGAACTACTATAAGTATCTTCCCAAAAAGATGTGATCTTAGTCAGCTTTAGGAGTTCTTTTAATACTTATTTAGTCATCCACATTAAGTACACAACCTGATTATAATCACGCAACCCAAACTAGATGGATGTGACACTTCACAAAATCGGCTCCACCGAATCAACTCCAACATTACGATTTTGATAGAAAATGTTTGGCACCTTTAGATAATTATCTTTAACTCATAACTAAACATGAATACAAACATGTATATCCCAAAGATAGGTGCAACTCAAGAAATAATGTAGTTATGTCAGCTCTTCATAGATAATCTTCAGTCACTGTAACTATCATAACTGATTAATATAGCTCAACTGAAACTTCATATCTGACATGACGTGAATGCACATAGCATCTAGAAAATGTATACACCATGGAAATAAACATGCATAGCTTCAAAACATCTGTACTAATAATTTCATATAGAATACCATTGTATATTATATGTTGTCATCAATGACAAATATACAATCAACTATTTGCACAGAAGCAAATCTCCAACAATCTCCCCCTTTGACATTGATGGAAACATATTATATCATCAACTCAAAGTGTCTTCCTTCTTTTTACAATCTTCTCAATATCTTCATCAAAGGTTCCTCTTCATTGATGCTACTCATCTAACTGTATACTCCCCTAGAGTATAGACTCCCCCTTACTATATACTCCCCCTTTGACATCAATGGAAAAGGGTGCCAAACACCTTTAAGCATAGGTAATACTCCAGAAGTAAAGTACTCAACCATTCATTAGTCACCAAGGACTGATGTTCTTTTCTGCAAATTCTAATCAGACTCGGGAAAGGGAATTACTCCCAGCTTCTCCCTAAGATATTCAAAAGTATCTTTTGATAGAGGCTTTGTAAAAATGTCTGCTAGTTGTTCTTTAGTGCTCACATAATCCAACTATATTTCTTTGTCTGCAAATTTTTCTCTTAGAAAATGATATTTGATCTCAATGTGTTTTGTCTTTACATGCATCATAGGGTTCTTTGACATATTGATAGTGCTAGTGTTGTCACAGTGAATAAAAATAGGATAATCAATCTGAATACCAAAGTCTTTGATCATCTATTTGATCCAAACCATTTTTGAATAATTCAATGCTGCTACAAAATATTCAGCTTCTATTGTTGACAGAAAGATACAATTCTACTTTTTACTTGTCCAAGTAACCAACCCATCTCCAAGAAATACTGCTCCTCCTGATGTACTCTTTCTATCATCAACACAACCTTCCCAATCTATGTCTATATACACATGAATTTGTATATTCTCTGAGTTAGGATACCATAAACCATAGTCTATAGTCCCTTTTAAGTATCTGAATATTCTTTTTATTGCCATTAGGTGATTTTGCTTGGGTTCAGTTGCAAATCTTCCAACAATGCTAACTGCATTAGAAATATCAGGTCTAGATTGAGTAAGATATATGAGTTTTCCAATAATAGGATTGTATAGAGTCTTGTCAACTACTTTGGAATCATCATCTTTAGAAATATTTCTTCCTGTTATCATGGGGGTGCTTACTGGTTTGCAATCTTCCATTTTGAAAGTCTTCAATATCTCTTTCACATACTTAGACTGATTTATGAATATGCCTTTTTCTATTTGTTTTACATTCAATCCAAGAAAATATTTGATAGGTCCAATCATGCTCATTTCAAACTCACTTTTCATCTCTTTGGCAAATTTTGCACTAATTTTATCATTACCTCCAAAGATAATGTCATCAACAAAAATAGCAATGAGTAGTAATCCTTCATCTATCTCTCTTATGAATAAATTATAGTCTCCTTCTCCTTTTCTAAATCATATCTTTGTTAAGTAACCATCAAGTCTCTCATACCAAGCTCTTGGGGCCTGTTTAAGTCCATAAAGTGCTTTGTTTAGTCTGCATACCATGTCTAGTTTGTCTGAAAGTTTGAGTCCTTCAAGCTGATCTATGTAGACTTCTTCATTCAAGTCACCATTTAGAAAGGCTAACTTGACATCCATTTGATATACTTTAAAGTTATTTAATGTTGCATAAGCAAAAAAAAAAATTATAGCTTCCAGTCTACTCACAGGGGAAAATGTATCAATGTAATCTATTCCTTCTCTTTGTACATATCCTTTACATACTAATCTTTCTTTGTTCCTTACCATTGTGCCTTCTTCATTCATCTTGTTCCTGAATATCCACTTTGTTCCAATCACATTTTTGTCATAAGGTCTAGGGACTAGTTCCCATGTATCATTCTTGATTATCTGATCCAATTCTTCTTGCATAGCACTTTGCCAATCTAAATCATTACATGCATCTTCAACACTTAAGGGTTCAATCTGTGAAAGTAAGCATACCTCTTCATCAATGGTTGAACCTTTTTCTCTGGATCTTGTCAAGACTTTAGGACTCTGATCTCCAATTATATCTTCCTTAGAGAGGTATTTGGATGTGTATTTTGATTTCTTAGGAGTGAAACTCTCATCTATAATCTATGATTCTTCTTCACTCGGTTCAGGATTGTTACATGAAACATCAATATAGTCAAACATTTCTTCAATAACTATGTCCTTACTAATGGGTTTGGGTTCATCTTCAATCATGGGAGCACAATCATAGTTTCTTTCTTGAATCATAAAATTCTCATCAATCTTCACATGAGTACTTTCAATGATCTTCTTCAATCTTAGATTAAAACATCTATAGGCTTTTCTTTTAGTGGAGTAACCAAGAAAAATACCTTCATCACTTCTAGCGTCAAACTTTCCAATGCTATCATCTCTCTTGATGTAGCACTTGCTTCCAAAGATTATGAAGTATTTTATAGTAGGTACATTACCAAACCAAATTTCATAAGGTGTCTTGTCTGCGCCTGGCCTCAATTATATTCTATTAATAGTATAGACTATTGTATTGACCGCATCTCTCCAATAGGTATGGGAAACCTTTCCTTCAATCATGATAGTGTGCGCTATGTTAAGTATTTCCTATTCCTCCTTTTTTCTATCCCATTCTGTTGAGGGGTTATATGTGCACTTAACTATCTTTTGATTCCATGTTCTTCAAAGTAGACATAAAACTGGTCAGAGGTGAATTCTCCTCCTCTATCTAATCTTAGACATTTTATCTTCAATCTAGATTCATTCTCAACCTTAGATTTGAATACTTTGAAATTCTCAAAAGCTTCAATTTTTTCTTTCAATAATGCAACCCACATCATCCTTGAGAAATCATTGACAAACAAAATGAAATACCTTTCTCCGTAGTATGATCTTGTTTGAGTAGGTCCACATAGGTTTGTGTGTATCAAATCTAATTTGTTTTTAGCAAAGTCTTGTTTTCTCCTGAATGAGGTCCTCACATGCTTCCCCATCACACATTCCCTGCACATGGTGTCAACTAGTCTTGCAATACTTGGAAGGTCTCTTACTGCCTTTGCATTACTTATCTTGACTATGTTGTCAAAATTGATATGACAGAGTCTCTCGTGCCATAACCAACTGTCATCCATTTTTGCAACAAAACAACTTACTTCTGAATTGAGCTGAAAAACATTACCTTTGGTCTTTGAACCTTATGCAATCATGTCTCCTTCTTTGTTATTGATAATACAACTGTTGTTCTTGAATTCCAACTGATATCCTTTGTCTAGTAGTTGTCCAACACTTAGTAAGTTATGATGCAAACCATCAACATAAAGAACATCATCTATCTTGTTCTTTCCATCTAAGGTTATGGATGCTCTACCTATGATAGGTTTGGGAGTGTTATCTCCAAATCTAACCATTTCACCTTTGTACTTGTCTAGATGTACAAATCTGTCTTTGACTCCTGTCATGTGGTGTGAACATCCGCTGTCTATGATCCAGTCTATTTTGATGTCTTCTTTGGAAACTAATGCTAACTCTTGTGCTTTCTCTTCATCTTCTTTGTCCATTTCTTCAAGCATCTTCTCAATGTCTTTAATGGCAACGAATCCAATCTCATCTTCTCCTAAATCATCATCAGTTACACCATCTTTAGCATGATAGCATTCCTTAGTGTACTTGTACTTGGGCTTGTAATATGATCTAAACTTCTTGACTCTTGTAGGACACTTGGATGCAAAGTGACCAACTTTGTTGCATGAAAAACATTTGAATGGTAGCTATCCTTCATATTTCCCTTTACCTTTCCTTTCTTTCTTGGCAATCATAGAAATGATTTCTTCTAGTTTTGTATCCACTTCTTCATTATTATTAGAGCTACTTATATATTTTTTACTGTAGACTGAGGCTTTGAAAGTTGTCTCACTTTTAGGTTCTATCTTCAATCTAGATATCTCAAATGTAGATATTTTGCTGATCAAAGTCTCCCTCTTGAAGTCTTTTGAAAATTGCATAGTCTCATCTTTGATATCAATCTTTCTCTCATAGTCTGCTATCAATGTTTTCATTATTTTGTCCATTATATCATCCTCTGAAATTTCTCCACCATTGTTTCTAATACCTAAAAATGCTTCATTAATTATGTAATTTTAAGCTCTAATCTTTTCTTTAGGTAACATCTCTAAGTTGTTGTATCTTTTATTCCATGTCTTTCTGCATGCATTCTTAGCTTGGATGTCTCCTTCAAACATATCTTCTAAGTATTTCCAAATAGAATATGCTTTATCTGCCTTCTTGATCTTAGAAAATTCACTGTCAGATAGGGCACTGATTAGGGCTTCTTTGGCAATTGCATTTTGAGTGAACACTTCCTTTTTTTTTATTGTAGAATCTTCTTCTGCAAGGTCTTTCAAGGTGGGAACATCAATTGCATGAGTGGCAATTTCATAGATCTCAAATACAATGCACTAAAGATGTGTTATCATTTTGTTCTTCGAGTCAAGATAGTTTTCTCCAATCAAACTTAGGACTCTCTTTCCTGAAGTATGCCATTTGATCTACCATAAGCTGTTAGGCCTTCTCTCCAAGGCACTTGGCTCTGATACCAATTGTTGGAATAGTCCCAAAGGATAACTAAGAGGGTGGGGGTGAATTAGTTAATAGTTAATTTAATTCTTTTCTCCACTTAATTATAATTTAACATAAAGAAAATGCACATTCAGATAACACAATAGATAACTCCACAATTTTGGTTATAGGGAAACTAATTAGGTAAAAACCCCAGTGGGAATTAACACCCACAAATATCTGTACTAGTTTATAATTATCCTTGTTAGAAGATCATACAACCCTGTTAAGAATTGATCTTTACAATGCAATAAGTACAGTGACCTGGTTAAGGGTCTGATCTCGTTAGGAGTCTTTTACAAATAACCCTGTTAGGGGTGAGGACTCATTGTCCAAAAAGCTCACTGCTAAAATGATGAAGGCTGCAACCTTTAGTAGAACAAATATGCACTATATCTGATAAATGAACTATTTGAGTAGACCTTCTATCTTGATCAGTTCTAGTGTGTTGTATGCTTCCACTTCTTCTTCACATAGATCTTTTCTTGATGAATGAAATGCCTCTACTATCCCAAAATAATGGACATTCTGTTCTGTATTTTTTTTGTCTCTTTTCTTATCATTCACACTTAGCATTCACCAAATGAACTACTATAAGTGTCTTCCCAAAAATATGTAATCTTATTTGGCTTTAGGAGTTCCTTCAATATGTCTTTAGTCAGCCACATTAATCACACAACCTGATTAAAATCATGCAACCCAAATTGGATGGATGTGACGCTTCACAAAGTTAGCTCCACCAAAACAACTCCAACATTACGATTCTGATAGAACACATTTGGCGCCTTTAGATAATTATCTCTAACTCATAACTAAACATGAATACAAACACACATCCCAAAGATAGGCACAACTCAAGAAATAATTTAATTACATCGACTCTTCATAGATAATCTTCAGTCACTATAACTGTCATAACTGATTAACATAGCTTAACTAAAACTTCATATCTGACATAGCGTGAATGCACATAGCATCTAGAACATGTATACACCATGGAAATAAACATGCATAGCTTAAAAACTTCTGTATTGATAATTTCATATAGAACACCATTGTATATTATATGTTGTCATCAATGAAAAATATACAATCAACTATTTGCACAGAAGTAAATATCCAACAACTATGGATGTTACAGTTGATTTAGTGAAGACTGGTTTTCTGGACTATAACTGTGATTCTGGACAAAGAAGGTCTCTGTGTTTTGGTTATATCTTTCTGGAGAAGATATTTCAGAACTTGCAAGCTTACTGATGGACAACCGACATATGGTAGATTAATGGGTTGAGTTTGATTTTTGTTTGGATATCGATGATGTCAGCTGTGGTGTGTATTCTGGAGAAGACCTATTTCCTGGCCAACTTTAGACATGTAGTGTGTGAAATTAATTGTGAGCATGAATTAAAAATCTAGAAGTATATGTGATGGATTTTAAATGTTGTATACTTGTTATAGATACCGTGTGTATCTTAGCAAGGGGCTATGTAATTATTTTTATGATGGAAGGCTTGAATTGGCCGACCTAGTTAATTATGTATTAGGAAAGATTAATTGGCTGACCTAATGAATTATTGTAAGAGGGTATATATGAATGATAATTTCTTATGGAGAAGTGTGATAGAGAAAAATAAGGATATATATGTGTCGAAGTTGCAAAGCTTGTTGACTGTTGGATACAAAGCAGAGTTGATACTTCATTGGAACTGACCAAGCAAAGACAATTGCTATCAAATAGTTCTTTGGAATGTATATTTTCTTTATACACTTGATTCAAATTGTAAATCCTTGAGGGTGGCTTTAACCTTCTTTGGTAAGTGTGCCTTGGCAGTGAGCCTACTATTTTCTTTGACTCCTAACAAGGTTTGTCTCCTAAGAGGGACTGTGTACTGTAATGTTGTAACAAGCTCCTAGCAAGGCTAATATCTTTTAGCAGGGATACTATACTCTTAGTACATTATTTATGGGTGTTAATTCCCACTAGGGTTTTACCTTTAACAGGTTTTCCTCGACAAAAAATATTGTGTTATGGTGTTGGCATTTACTATGTTATCATTTACATTTGCAAATTTTATTTATAAATTTTAAAGTTTAATAATCTATATTACAACTGATTCACCCCCCTCTTAGTTGTCTTATGGATTGTTATTCCAAAAAATTGGTATCAGAGCTATTGGTTGTCAGACAAAAAGTTTAACATCTTGAGGTGATCCTCAATATGACTTACTACAGGAAGGATAGTCCAAATTTTGATCCTGAAAACTTTGACAGTTGGAAGAACAAGATGAGAACACATTTGCTATGTTTGGTAATTGATTACTGGATGATAACAAAGAAGAAGGAAAAGGTAGCGAATGAGGATGAATTAGAGAAATCCAATGAAGATCAAAAGAAGCTATTCTCATGCCATATGGTTGCAAGGGAATCCTTAATCAGCACACTATCAGAAGGAGAATTTACTAAAGTAAAGGACTTGGACTCTATGTTGGTGCCCAAAAATGTTGAATTGAATTTCCTTTGGACTTGCCAATCCAATGATGGGAAATCCAACTATTTTTGGCCAACTAATAGGAATGATCGATTATGATCCTCTTCCCCTACACTTTTGGCTTTGTAGGACCAAGGTGGGTGAACCTTCACCTGAACAGGATTTTTATAGAAAATAACCTCTGTATGGAACTCAAACTTCTGTCTCTCAAAGTATGGAAAGGAACTTGAAATAAATATAATTGAAATCAATATATCATGATTTGTAAACTGAAATACTTTAATTAATTGAAAGAATGTTTAGTAAATGTGTATATAATTCTAAATGAATAGATAGATAAGATATCACAAAACTATAAACAATGAGCTAAATAAAAATAATCCAAATAATGATTAGACTAGTGCCTTATTATACCATGGGCAATAGAGTCAAGATCATTCCAATCTTATGTTCAACCTCAGAGACAGTTTTACAAGAAAACTTATCACTTCAAAGGTGTTATGGAATGTACATGCAACCTAAAACAAATTCAGAGATATTTCAAAAGGGTAATACTTCTCAGATGAAAGACCAATTGACTAAGGCCTCAATCAATAGAATTTAACCATGCAAAATGAGAAAACCAATTGAAAATATAGACTATGAATCAAATCA
>MU224676.1:5152131-5183488 GCA_018584345.1 Thuja plicata | reverse complement strand
GAAATGATGGATACATTTGAAAAAACAATCCACCATCTCCTTCTGAGTCTTCTCCCTCAGTAGAGTCACTAACTGAAATGCTTTGTTCAATAGAGTCACCACCTTCTTATTAGAAGGAAAATACTTATTATCTTCTGAGTTCTTTTCTCCTAGTAGAGTCTTAAATATATCACTAGAGCTTCTAGGTAGAATACTAAAATGTTCTTTTAAACAACTCCCCAGCGGAGTCGCCAATCTGTTGGTGACCAAAAATGTTGAATTGAATTTCCTTTGGACTTGCCAATCCAATGATGGGAAATCCAATTATTTTTGGCCAACTAACGGGAATGATCGATTATGATCCTCTTCCCCTACACTTCTAGCTCTGCAGGACCAAGGCAGGTGAACCTTCACCTGAACATGATTTTTATAGTAGATAACCTTTGTATGGAACTCAAACTTTCATCTCTCAAAGTATGGCAAGGAACTTGAAATAAATATAACTAAAATCAATATATCATGAATTGTAAACTAAAATACTTTAAGTAATTGAAAGAATGTTTAGTAAATGTGTATGTAATTTGAAATGAATAGATAGATAAGATATCACAAAACTATAAACAATGAACTGAATAACAATAATCCAAATAATGATTAGACTAGTGCCTTATTCTACCATGGGCAATAGAGTCAAGATCATTCCAATCTTATGTTCAACCGTAGAGACAGTTTTACAAGAAAACTTATCACTTCAAAGGTGTTATGGAATGTACATGCAACCTAAAACAAATTCAGAGGTATTTCAAAAGGGTAATACTTCTCAGATGATATACCAATTGACTAAGGACTCAATCAACAGAATTTAACCATGCAAAATGAGAAAACTAATTGAAAATATAGACTATGAATCAAATTAGGAAACATGCACATCAAATTATCACTTTGAAGAAGTTCTATTGGTTTATCTGAGGGACTAATTGTAAAATGATAATGAAACTATTACACATGTGAAAGCAAAAGGACTTATCTTTATTGATTTTAAAAAAATAGTACATCCAGGTCCATGTTTATACTTGTTGATTAAAAACTATCCAAATATGTGAAATTGTATTATATTGTATTGTCTCATCTTCTCTTTACATTTTACATTATGTATATATATGTGTTTGAGTGGCTTTCACACCTCTTTAGGGTGAAAAGACACAACTCTTATTACAAATTATTTTGAAAAAATAATAAACTAACTAAAAAATAACTACCTAACTTTTGGATTTGGCTTTGGTCAAAAATCCAAAACACCTCATGAAAATCTAATATTTCTGTTGGAGATAGGAAATTTGATTTCCAGAACTAGGTCATTTTTATATTTTTAAAATTCGACCATCTTTAGCCTCTGTCAAAATCATATTTGTAGCAGGTCTAAATTCCAACATTTTCTGAAGGCTTTGATTAGTTAGTTCTATTTATTTGTGTCATAAAGCTTCCTTCCTTTGATATTTTTTAGCATGGAGAAACATGCTTCTTGATAATGTATTGGGACTTATAAATTATCAAAAATTAGGGTACCACCACTCTATACATGAAATCTAGTTAAGACTGGAAGCACTATATGTTAGAGACAAGTTTACAAAGAAAGCAAAGTTATAGAACTGGAAGACAAAAATGAAATCACTAAAGATGAGAGAAGATGAGAACATCAGAGAATATGTACAGAGAATTATTGAAGTGGTTATAGGTATTAGGAACTCTGGAGGAAGAAGTGATTGCAAAGATACTCAAATCTTTGACACCTACATATAGAACCAAGGTTCAGGCTATACAGGAGATCATACCTTTGACACTGAACTTCACCAGAGAGATGTTTATTAGAAAGCTAACTATATTTGAAGCCACAAAATTGGGAGACACTTTACCTAAGGTTGAGTCAGCCTTCAAAGCAACAGTGCACAAAAGCAAAAGAATCTTACCTGGAAATGCAAGCATGAGTAGTAGTGACCTAAGAGAAGAACTTGTAGCCTATGCTGATGAATGGGAACAAACACAAGAAGAAGAAAGGAAGCTAGATGAAATCATAGCACTGACTGCTAGAAGAGAAAAGAGAGGTAAGGGTAAGTTTGAGGGAAAATTACCTTTGAAATTTTTTTCATGTAACAAGATCGGTCATTTTGCATCTAGATGTCCTACAAGAATTCCAAAGCACAAACCTAAGTTTTTCAAGTCTAAGTTCTCAAAGGACAAGGAATGTTATTATGCTAGTGAGGGTATATCTGATGATGAATATGGTGACTATGATGAAATTGGATTTATTTCTATTAAGGATGATGAACCTATGCATGAAGAAAAGGCCTTAGTATCCCGAGTTGAAAAGAAATCTGAATGGGTCATAGATAGTGGTTGTTCACATCATATGACTGAGATAAAAATAAGTTTGTGAATTTGAAAAGACATGATGGTGGTGTTGTTAGATTTGGTGACAATACTCCTAAACTTATTATTGGAATTGGATCTATTTCCTTGGATGGAAAGACTAACACTGACAATGTATTACTTGTTGATGGACTTAAGCACAATTTGTTGAGTGTTGGATAGCTAGTGGACAGGGGTTATCAACTGAACTTCATTAATGGAAAATGTTCTATCAAGAGTAAAATAGGAGACTTGATAGAATTTGGTACTAAATCTAGAGGTAATATATTTGAATTAAACACAGCTAAAGATTCTTGTTTTATTGCAAAGGTTGATGACAATTGGTTATGGCACATAAGATTTTGTCATGTTAATTTTGATAACATTGTGAAGGCAAGTATGACAAAAGTAGTAAGAGATCTACCTAAAATTGTAATGCCATCTAACACTATGTGTAGAGAATGTGTTATGGGGAAATAGACTAGAAGCACTTTCAAGAGAAAAGCTTATTCAGCAAGAGGAAAGTTGGATCTGGTGCATATAGATCTGTGTGGTTGTACAAGAACAAGATCATACTATGGTGAAAGGTATTTTATACTTTTTGTTGATGACTTTTCTAGAATGATGTGGATTACATATTTGAGAGAGAAATCTAAAGAATTTGACAAGTTCAAGTTATTCAAAGTGAAAGTTGAGAATGAATCTGGTTTAAAGATGAAGTGTTTGAGATCAAACAGAGGAGGAGAGTTTACATCAGAACTGTTTAATGCATACTGTGAAGAAAATGGAATACATAGACATACTTCAGCACCTAGAACTCCACAACAAAATGGGATAGTAGAGAGAAGAAACAAAACCATACTAGATGATGCAAGTACTATGTTGTTGGAAGGAAATGTGTCACATGTTCACTGGAGAGAAGCAGTTGGCACTGCTGTGTACACATTAAATAGAATTCAGATCAGAGAAGGTACAAGTAAAACACCTTATGAATTATGGTTTGATCATGCACCTACTATGAAATATTTTATAATATTTGGTAGTAAATGTTATATCAAGAGAGATGATGAGATAGGCAATTTTGATGCTAGGAGTGATGAAGGAATCTTTCTTGGTTATTCCACTAAGAGTAAAGCATACTGTGTGTGTATATTTGTCCATCTGTTTCCTATAACACAACACTTCAATAAGCCATTCTGTTAGTGATAAACAAGGGTTAATGAGCATATAAAACCCTAACATCAACCTATTGCTTTCTAACTAGGATGAGTGTAGCAAATAATATAACAACCCTCATATTATGCTAATACCAGTGACATAAACAACCTAGCATGAAAGATTCAAGTTGAAAAAAACTATTTAACTATTTAAGCATGGATACTAGTCTAAAATGAATATTATAACCATGTAGAAAATTAATTATGGAGTGTGCATGAAGCTATGAAGGAATGGGTAGCATAACAATTCTTTGAGATTCCTTCAAAATCTTAGCATAACAAAACTACTATTTAGAAATTGAGGCTTGTTATGAGCAACAAATCCCTTCAATTTATAGAGGAATGAGAGAGAGAGAGAGAGAGAGAGAGGCGGGGGGAGACAAGGTTCATTAATGGAGCCCCTAAGGTCAGTAATGAGGTTTAAGAGCCATTAATGCCTTGGGCTTTAATAAGGGATGGGAAAGAGAGAATATCCATTAATGGGTCATTAATGAAATTCATTTAAGAGGCATGGGAGGGAGTAAGGCTCAACTTGGCAAGTTGGTCCTTAGAGAATTCATGCTTGAGAAAGTTGACTTTCTCAAGTGGGTTGAGTTGTTAATCATTCCTTAATGGAATGTGACAACATTAGGAGGGGTTTCAAGATAGAATTAGAATGAGGATTAGATTAGCATGGGGGGAATAGGTTGAGATGGGTTAGAACCCAGGGTAGAAGTGGTTGAGATAGGTTAGGTTGGGGTTTAGGGGAATATAAATGAAATTAATTAAACTTATTTAATTCATTAAAAAATAGGATATTTAATTATTTAAGCATTTTATTGCTTTTTAATAATTAAGGGGACTATAGCCATTTTAATTAAATTAATTAGGCTAGGGGAATGGGTTATTTGCAAGTGAATAATTGATTTAAGGGTTTATTTAATTCTTTTATAATTAAATACTATAGCCATGTTTGAATTTGATTTGATTTAATTGGTTTGAATTGATTTGAATTGTATGGCTATAATAGTTAATATAATTCAGTGATAAAAATCACCTAGGACATTAAATTTGATTTAAAAATGAATTATGCCAAAGTAACATTGTCATGACATAATTAGGGGTATGATCACACTTAGGGAAAATAGGGTCCATAGTCAGGACAGACCAAATCCAGGTGGTTACATTTCCCCCTCTTTGAATTGATGTGCGAGTAGCGCATTGATTCAAAAAAAGTTTTTTATTTTGACTTCTGAAAGATTGAGAATCTTGTTCTTGGTTGTCAAATGAAATTTTGATGAGATCAGTCTCGCACTTGATCAAACTAAACTGATAGAATTGATTTTGAACTTGGTTGTCATCCAAAAATCAATAAAATATCTTAAAGATACCAATTCTGAACTTGGTTATCGTCCAAAGATTGGTAATACTAATTCTGAACTTGATTGTCATCCAAAAGTCAGTGAGAAGCTGCCAGGAGCTTAATAAGAATATTTTTAAAAATGAGGAAACATAAGATATCCAGCTTATGAGAACCAAAGCTTTCTATCCAACAGTTCTAACTTATTCAAGGAAACTATTATGCCCCTAGTTTTTTTGATAACGAAGTCATTTTAATGTTGTTTCAAGAAAAAATTTAATTGATGATAGTGTGATCATGCCCCCTCAGGACTGAAATCAAAGGAAAAGAAATAAAATCCCTCTATTGAAACGATGTATCACTTGCAGGAAGCGGTTAGGGAAAGAAAGAATGGAGTAGGAGAAGTGAAAAAGATGGTGTATTTAAAAATAAACACATGGTAACCAAGTTAATTACACTGAAAAGGTGAGTTCAATTTTGTTCCTGATAGATCAGAGATTTTGGGAAGCATGGGTATGTAAATATCTTGGATTTTAGATGAATTAAAAATAGAAAGGAGTTTGAGCTCAAATCCTTATTTTGTAATTTTAAAAATGCATCATGCAATCTCTAAATGCAGCTACATGTAGACTCTTAGGACTGTCACTGATATGCAAATGTATAGATTTTTATCATCATTGGGCACTCTTTCAGAATGTATACCACCTGATAGTACAAAAATCACTAATACCTACTAATATTATGATAATATGAATACTATGTTTTATTGAAATGTCAGAAATAGACTTAGGCATCAAGGCATAGAAGTCGGAATAACAAAATAGTCACTTTCCTTTTAATATACCCGATCCTGATTAAGGAAATATATTGGACCCACAATGACCTTGAAAATTCATATCCTTGGGTACATTATGCTTCGTATACCTTAGTGAGAATCTAGATAAGAAAATAGACAAGGAAATTGTTTCAAACTCACCGTAGTTTGCACAACAAAAATTGAGATATATGCGGCTATCCACCCATAGTGGCAGCTCTTAACACAAACATCCAAGTTAGGTGAAATTTATAGGATCATTTTAAACAATCACCATACATACAAAATCAAGAAAAAATTATGCCCCCTATCCTTGTGACTCTTTGTCTTTGCGCAGAGGTCATTGAGTAACTAAGAAGACATAATAAATTATCAATTGTGAATCAAGTAAATGAAATTTATAATTACTTAGATACCCCTAGTTGAAAACATCATCAGGACATGAAAGAATCATAATCAAACCAATATCAAACTATGTGTTTAAGTAGTACTTGTTCATTCATATGTCAAACAGAGTAAAGATTCATCAATCAGAAAGTTGAAATGTAAGCAATATGGTGTTTCAGGTATGTGCATTGATAGGATAATCCATTCTTGTTTGTTATCCAATATAACCTTGTAGGAACCCCGTTATTGTAAATGTCATGTCTAGATGTGTGATGTTTTGAAAAGACATCCTTGTTTTTGAAAAGTGACATCATTTTACATGTATCAAGAAATATTGTGTTCGTGAGGAAAACCATCCTAGAGAAACCTAGCAACCACAACCTACCATGCCAGCAAAGATGCCCCCAATGTAGAATGACTAGATCTTAAGATAGAAATGTAGACAAATCCTAAGCGAGGATAAGATAGCCATTTAGGAAATGAAGTCAGCGGTTCAGCATAGGTATAATTATGAAGGCTTAGTATCAGTAGTGCATTGATAGATGGAGTGTAGAACACAAGTGATGCCTAATTGCCAATTTTTCACCACTTGGTAAGATCTTTTCTTTTCTTTTTTCTACCAAGATGCCTGTTTTACTAGGTGCTCATCAAGGCACTTTTCTCTTTTTCAATTTTTTTGCTATTTTTGCTTTTTTTGAATGTTTTTGTAGTATCAAGGTGCCTATTTGCCAGGTTTTCACCAAAGATACCCTTATTGTAGGACCTTTTCCATTGTTTTTGGATTTCTTCAGGATCAATTTTCTGAATGTTTTTGGTATTTTGTGAGAACTATTTCACTATACAAGCTCTGCTAGCCAGACATCAAGCGTAGAACAGCTTCAAATGTAGAGTATTGATAGGATCTAGGAGAACATCTCCTTCAGGTGTAGCTAACTAATAAGCTCTAGTCCCAAAAGTATCAGTGATAACATAAGGTCCCAACCAATTAGGTTCAAATTTTCCTTTCTACTCTCTATTAGGCTGGTTTTTAGGATTCTCTTTTAGGACTAGATCTCCAATTTCAAATTTGTGTGGTTTGACCTTCTTGTTATATCCTTTGGACATACGTGCCTAGTACACTTTGAGGTGATCAAACGCTTGTTGTTTGCGCTCATCTAGTAGGTCCAAAAAATTCACCCTATCTATGTGGTACTGCTCATTAGTAACAAGACCTTGTAAAGATATCCACAAAGATGGGATTTCAACCTCAATAGGTAGTACTGCTTCAACACCATAGACTAGAGCAAATGGCGTGGCTCCAGTTGGTGTTCTTATGCTTGTTCTGTAGGCCCATAGCACCGTATTCAGTTGTAGATGACAATCACTACCAGACTTACTTATAGTTCTATGTAGGATTTTTAGAATATTTTTGTTTGATTCCTCAGCCTGTCCATTACCTTGAAGGTAATATATTGAGGAGAAATGTTGAGTGATATGGAACTATTCACATAGGTCATCAATGTCTTGATTTTTAAATTGGCCCACATTGTCTGTTACAATTGAAGAGGGTATTCTGTATCTATAAATAATATAGTTCAGAATGAATATAGCCACCTGTTTGCCAGTGGATTTGATTAGTAGCACGGCCTCGACCCACTTTGTGAAATACTCAGTGGTTGTAATGATGAACTTGTGTCCATTTGAAGAGTTGGGATATATTTGTCCAACCAAGTCAAAGTCCCATTGCTAGAGTCGCCAATGTGTTATAAAAGATATAAGTTCTCTGGAAGGAGCATGGATAAGATTTCCATGTGTCTGGCATTTAGGATAGGTTTTTGAAATTGAATAGCATCTTTTTCCATGGTAGGCCAGTAATAGCCTACTCTAAGTAGTTTCTTTGCTAATGAAAATTCGTTCAAGTGCGATCCACATACACCTTTGTGGACTTATTTTAATGCTAGATCGGACTCTTTGAGTTCTAAACACCTAAGAAGTGTACCATCGAGACCTCATCAATATAGGTTGTTAGTTATGAGGACATAATGCAATGTTGTCCTAATCAAGGATCTTTTCTCATTTTTGGACAGATTGTTAGGGATGGTTTGGTTAGAAAGGTAAGCAATGATATTGGCATACAGAGATTGGTCTGGGGCATTCAAAGCATAGATTACTTGGTAATCAGGTGTATCAAAGGTGGGATAGGATAGTTCTTCCACCAAGAAGTCATAGAAGAATTGATGTTATTCTAGTTGTAACATGGATGCCAAGGTAGCCATAGCATCTATAGCTTTGTTCTCTGATCTTGGTATCTGTTGGAATGTGATGAAGACAAAATAATTCTTTAGTCATCAACCAGTTACTTATAGGGCATCAACTTCTCATCTTTTGTTTGGTACTCCCCATTGACCTGATTGATAATTAGTTGGGAGTCACCATATACATGTAATTCTACAATCTTCCACTCCATAGCTAGCTTAAGACTATTTACCAATGCTTCATATTCTAAAATATTGTTGGTGCATGGAAACATTAATTTGTAAGATTTGGGAATCTTGTAACCTTGAGGAGTTATAAAGAGAACCCCTTCTCCAGAGCCTTGTTGAGTGAATGAACTGTCAAAGTACATCTTCCATGGATATTCAGTTAGTTGCATGATTGTTTCATCATGGAATTCAATCATTAAAGGTTCATCATCCTAGAGTGGTGAATCAGCCAATTGATCTACAAGGACCTATCCTTTGATAGCTCTCTATTCTATATATTCAATGTCAAACTCACTTAGAATCAGGACCCATTTTTCCAAACATCCTGTCAATGTTGTTCTTCTTAGGAGATATTTTAAAGGATCTATCTTAGCAATGAGCTTTACCATATAAGAGAGCATGTAGTGTCTCAATTTTTGTGATGCGAAGATGACTGCTAAGCATGCTTTTTGAATAATGTTGTAATTGAGATCATAGGTGACCAGTGTTCTACTAATGTAGTAGGAAGCTCTTTCTTTCTTGGTTTCATCCTCTTGTGCCATTAATACTCCTAGGGATGTAGCTATAGCTGAAATATATAGGAGTAATGGTTTCCCATGAATAGGCACCATAAGAATAGGAGGAGTAGCCAGGTATCCTTTCAATTCCCTAAAGTGGGCTTCACAGTGCTCATCCCATTTGAAGGTAACCCCTTTATTTAGTAATTTAGTAAAGGGTTGTGCCCTATCTGCAAGTTGTGACATGAATCTCTTGATTGACTGGAGTCTCTCTTGTAGTGTCCTTATTTGACTGATGTTGTGTAGAGGAGCCATATCTAGTATAGCTTTAACTTTAGTGGGATCTACCTCAATTCCTTTCGCTGAAACAATGAATCCTAGGAGCTTCTTTGATTGGACCCCAAAGGCACATTTCTTTGGGTTAAGTCTAAGTTGGAACTGTTCCATTTGATCCAATATCTTTCTTAGGTCAGCAATGTGAGTACCTCTTTCTTTGGATTTAGCCAATGTGTCATCCACGTAGTCCTCCATGTTCTTGTGCATCATGTCATGGAATATAGTTGTCATGGCTCTTTGATATGTTGCACTGGCATTCTTTAACCCGAATGGCATGAAGTTCCAGCAAAAGGTGCCCCATGCGCATGTAAATACAGTTTTCTCTTGATCCTCTAAGGTGATTTTGATTTCATTATAGCCCAAGAAACCATCCATTAATGAATACATCTAGAATCCTGCTGTGAGGTCTATGATCATGTCAATGTTAGGTAGAGGGAAGTCATCTTTCAGACATGATTTGTTTAAGTCTCTGAAGTCCATAAAAATCCTGATAGATTTATCAGATTTAGACATGGGGACCACAATGGAGATCCATCCTACATAGGCAATGACTCTCATAAATCCGGCCTTCAACAACTTTTCTACTTCTTATTTTACCAATAATGCAACATGAGGATGCATCTTCCTAAGTTTTTGTTTCACAGGCTTAATCCTGGGAGCTATAGATAAGTGGTGCATGATTAGATTAGGATCGAGTCCTGGAATATCGGTATAAGACCATGAAAAGTTGATCTTCTTCTCTTTCAGGAACACTGTGAACTATGTCTTCTCCTCTTCTGATAAAGATTGTGCAAAGTGGATTATTTGAGGATTTTCAATAGTGCCCAAATTTACTGGCTATGTTGGTTCAATCAGTACTGAAGACCTTTCCTAAAAGTGTTTGGGGAGGATATCAAGAATCTCATCCTTTGGCGCCTCTAAGAGGTTTTCACCATTGGATACGTCTTTTCTCTTTACTATTTTGGGATCTGATACTACCACAATGTGGTTTTCACCATCAGTCCTCTTTTTCTTTTTCTTTTTCAGTTTTTGACTGAGAAACCTGATATCCTCCTGTGACATTTTCTCGCTCCTTGCATTGGTGGAAGAAGGGTAAGGTTCACAAGCATTGAGATAGAAAGCTAGGGTGTAGTCATTGGGAAAGTTGAGGATAGGTGTAGGATCTATTTTAGTCTAATCAATTAGGTCTGGAAGTACTAATGATAGGGAGTCAATCTCTGGGAAGGACAGTATCACGTTAGCATCAAGACCATTAACCAACATGACATGGTCTGTTAAGTTAATTTCTTCAATGTTTAAATTAATAAGAGTGAGATCATCATTAAAAGGGTCATTGTTATTTATATGCAGACCAAACTCTAGTGACTTGTCAGTAGAAATCTCATCATCATCTCTCTGTAAAAGGAGGCTTCTTCCTTGGAGCCTATGAAATTCTTCTAGACTTATGTAATCACCAGTTTCCTCATAATTGATCGGGGGAAGGAACTCTTCTTCTACTTTATGATTATTAGTGTTGTTGGGAGTAGTGTTAGACTATTTACAAGGAGCTAAGGGTGTCGCAAACATGTGAATTGTATCTATTCCAATATCTTTAGTGGTGATAGATAGCTCTTCCCATTCATAATCATGAGAGTTTGTGACCTCATCCTCGGATCTATTTAAGTATTCAACAATGGTTATCTGATGTACCTGGTTAGCTACCTATGGGTCAAAGTAGGGTAGATCAAGGACATGTGAAATTGTGATCAATTTCCCCTAGTTAGGATGTAAATCCTTTTTTTTGGGGTGTCTCTTGAGTAATTGTCTCTATTAATGATATCTTTGGACCAACTGTTATGGTGTCTCCTACCTCTTGAATGGGAGGCTGTGCTAACAAGGGGGTGTGAAGATCCTATGGTACCACAAAGTTGGGTACATAGCATTCTCCTTGGTAGTTATGATCCTCTATGCCAAATTTTAATAATCCTTCGTAGGACCACTGCTCTAGTTCATCTATTTCATCACTCCCTTTATCTGAGTGTGGACTCCCTTTTGAAGTAGGTTTATCAGTTTGAGTATTAAAACCCAGTCTTATTTTGTCTCTGGTGTTCCAGAACTCCATGGGTATAGGTTCAACAAGCCCTTTTCCTATGTTGTTTAGAGTTCCATTTCCTTTGTATCCCATTTGTTTGAGGAAATCATATCCCTTGCCATACTGTTCTGGGGATATTTTCACATGTTTGACCTCAGATTACACCAGTTCTCCTTTGTAAAGCCAGTCCAAGACTGCCTGTTCTTCTATGTTATCTGAAGAAGATGTGGATGCCTTTACCGAGTTAGTTTCTTTGTGTACTTTTAGCTCCTTGGATGTTGTAGGTGTGAGTGTCGAGGAAGGTTTTCCATAGGATCTTGGTGACACTAGAAGTTCTATTAGTGAGGGAGTTAGGTCCAGCTTGTACTCTCCCATGCCTGTTTCTTCAAGTTTTAAGGTTTTGCCAAAACTCTTCATAACCATGTCCTTGGTAGTTTTAGGAGCAATTGCATCCATAGCCTCCTTGTTATGCGGGATCATACTACCAGCATTGATATTGTTACAACTATAGTTAGCATCTGCAAGAATTGTCACTTCCACCCCATTATGTGGGAACTTTATGCACTAGTGGTAAGTAGATGGTATAGCTTGCATTTCATGAATCCATGGTCTCCCTAATAGGATATTTTAGGCAAAGGGTGGATCTAGTACCTAACATGTAACATTCCTCTCAATTGGTCTGACTCTAATAGGTAGAACAATAAGACCTCTAGAGGATCTTTCTTCCTCATCATAAGCTTTGATAGTTATTTTGCTTCTAGAGTCAATTGTTTGTTCTGAGAGACCCAGTCTCTTGATTAGATCAAGTGTATAGATATTCAATCTTGCACCTCCATCTATCAACATGTGTCAAACATGGGATTTATGAATAAGTAATTCAATATGGAGGGGTTGATTATGTGGATGTGTCAATGACTTATCATCCTCTACAGAAAAGGAGAGGTAATGTGGTGCTGAGATGTGATTGACCATCACTTGGAATTTGTCTATATTGATATCCTTTGGGATGTTAGTAGCATGTAGAGCCTATTCTAGGATTTCCCTATGTACCATGGATATTTTGAGCAACTCAAAAATGGAAATTTTGGCAGAGGTTCATTGCAATTGGTCTACCAAGTCATATTTTGCTCCAAGAATAGTAACCATATGTTTTGCTGCTGGTTTAGGAATAGTTATGATATGAACCTTGGATGTCGATGTTGGTTTTGGAGGTCCTTTGATCATGACCTATGCTTGGCTCAGTTTTACAACATTTGAGTGGAATGGGACACCTTTGATTGTGACCACATTGATCGACGCAGTATTAATGTCTAGCATATTGATCACATTGTCATTGTTGGAATAGGTGTAGTTTACCTCATAACTCTTCCCTTTAGATGTTTCTCCTTGATCATAATTAGGAAAGGGTTTGTTGAATTTTGTATGATCCTCATTGGTAGTGTGTCCGTCTACTTTGATCTTAGCTCCTTCGATGAGGTCTTGGATGACATGTTTAATCTTGAGGCAATTATTAGTCTTTTTTCCCTTGTTTTTATGGAAGACACAATAGGAATTATCATCCCACCACCTGGGTTTTACCATTGGTTCCCACAGTTTGGAATCTGGGATTGTGAGAACTTTGTTATCCAATAGTGTTTTCAAAATGGTCTCAAGATGTTCTCCCAAAGGAGTGAAATTTCTTTGAGGTTTTGAAGTCCATGTCTGACCCTTGCTATTATCATTGTTTTCTTTGGGTATGAGGGTCATGATTTTGGCATCTTTGCTTGCCTACATGATATTAGTCAGATTGAACACCTCAGGTTTAGGATTAATGTTAGATGCGTCAACTACTCTGTCATTAACAACATTCTTATTTTTCTTCCACCATTTAGGCTTGGAGTTGGAGTTGTTGGTTTTATTTTCATTTTGAAGGGTGATCTCCCCCCTTTTAACCATGAATTCCTAAATACAGATGGAATTTTTAATCATTCTGTCAAAGCTTAAAGATTCTTGCATTTGTAATGCATAGTTCAATTTATACGCTAGGTTATTAATGAATATCTCCATATTCTTAGATTCAGGAATAACCCTTGAATATCGTGCAAAGATCTTCCTCCATCTTTGTAGGAGGTGTGTAAATGACTCACCAGTTCTCTATTTGGTATTACATAGGTCCATCATAGTCACATCATGTTGGATTTTGTAGGAGTAATGTTGGATGAATCGTTGGATTAACTCCTCAAATGTTTTGACCTTAGGGTTCAATTTTGAGAACCACTTCATGGAATTACCTCCTAGACTTTCTGAAAATAGTCGCAAGAGGTATGTAGGTTCATGCATGTATTCTATGCTAAGAGAAAAAAATTCCCTCACATGATCATGTGGGTCAGTTTCTCCTGTATACTTGTCATATTTTGGTCTTGCCACATTGGGAGGAAACGAGACCATAGTGAGACTCTTGTCAAAAGGAAATGGACAAATGGCATCCAAAGAGTATTTTGTTTTGGGTTTCTCCTTCTCCTATTTAAGTTTTGTGAGCTCTGTTTGCATCAAAGTGAGTTGCTTGGTGAGAATAGATATAGGGGTTGGTACCTCCTTTTCTTTGAGCTTTTCAACATCATAATCCTTAGGTAATTTGACACGTGTGGATGCTAGATGGAGGAAGTATTTCTCTTTATCCTCATCAATCATTTTCTCCATTATTTTATGGAATCTCTTTCTCTATTTGAGTTTTTCATAATCTTCTTCTGTGATCTTGTTCTCACTGTCAGACTCAAATAAGGGACGGTCAAACTTGGGTTCTTCTTCCTCATCTGCATCTTTGGGTTTTTGGTGTTTTCCATTGTTATAATCCTCAAAAGCCTCACTCCATCTACGAGTGTCGCTATCCATTTGTGGGGAGTATAGATCGAGTAGGGAACTACGAGATGTTTACCATTGAAAGTGTGGTTTTTTAGGAGGCACTTTCAATCCTTTAGATGTGTACTTGTTGCATCTTTTTTTAACCATGAAGTTGTTTCTTAGCTTTTTCAATGTTTCCCAATAGTGCTAGTAAGAATTTCAAACCATTCAAGTGGGTGTGTCTAGGTAAAAGTAACTATTTGTTGTTGGTGGACGTAAATGATTCCAGTGTTAGAGGGTTAGAATGCCCTGATAGTGAGCTGGGAATAAGGTTGTTGGTAGAAAGCGGGTAGACCACACGTATTGAACCAATCGTGAAAGACTGACTAAGCATGCAAGGTAGACATTTTGAAAAAGTTTTGAAATTTCAATAGGGAGACTAGAAAAGATAATAGGAACCAGATAAAGAGCCAAAAGGGTACCCTAATCAACTAAGACTTTCTAAGAAATACCTCTACAAGTACCCACTGTCCTAGATGCGAGCTCCTAGATGCGAGCCTCTAATGATACCAGATGCGAGCCTAAATCTTAGATGCGACTATGTGTTGACCAAAAGCGAGGCAGTATACTGGATGCGATCCTAAACACCATATGTGATACAGGGTATTCAAGATGCGATTTTATGATGCCTTTGTCAGATTTTGCCAGTTTTGAAATTTTCATTTTGAGAGTTTGTGTAGTTTGTCTGATCTGTGATCGTGTTTGGAGACTTGCCAGTGAGTGAAAAACACATGTATCTAAAGGTTTGAATATTGTTGCTTGTTTGAATAATGTTATCTTTTTAGTGATTTTTCAGACATGTCAAATAGATTTTCATTGTTAGGAGGGTGAAACAGACACTCATCTTTTTCCTATTCTCTAGGTGGAGGATGAAAATCTTTGCTCATTGACTCAGGTACACACTCAAATGCTAATTAGAATACAACCATCACCAAGCACACAATGCCTCTAGTCATGATGTTTTATTAGCCGACTCCAAATGCAAGTGAGGGCACAATATGACGAGTGTCTTTGGGAAATTACTTTTTTCCTTGCATAAAGATTATCACCCTTTTGGGGGTGAATTAGGAATTCTTTCAGTTGAAGTTGTTGTAGATTATTGGGCAATCTATTTGAAACTGTCCACCATAGAATTGCACAAGACAAAATTGAGGCATATAGCCCTATGAGTACCTAAATATATGTAGTCTCACAATAAATATTCAAGTGGCTTAGTTCTACATATACCCAAGCATGTTCAAGGAATGATGTCAAAATTCCATGAACAAAAATAGCTCCATCTTCTGAGGCTTTAGCCTACGAGGAAGCAACTATTTATAGTGAGTTGGAAGAGTTGGCGTAAAACCTGTCCTCACTTGGGTCATTCCCAAGAGATTTTTTCCTCAACCGGTAGGCCCTCTACTATTAAATATGCATAAAAAGGATTGGCGAGCTTTGGATGTCTGGATTTTTTTATTCTTTCGAAGAAGAAGAGTATACTCTCCTAATCTAATCCATTTTCTCCCAAAACAGTGTCAAGAAAAGTGGTTCTTTCCCTCAAGCAATGTTGTTCTTGATTTAGATGTTCATATTTTAATGAAAATAAGATTTCTTGATAAAGATATTTGCCTTGTTCAATTAGCCACAATATTTAGTGAGTTTGCTTGTTCAATTTCTGTGTCCCAAAAATGAATTAAATGGTTGAACTTGTTCTTTGATCCACAAGATTTAGTGATTTGTGTTTTTCATTTACTGATCCAAAAAGAATTATACGATGTGATTGCTTGTTTAGTTAACTCCAAATTTTGTTCAACCCATAAACTGATGTGTGAGTTTCTGATTTTCCTGAAAAGGAAAAGAGCATAGTCCTCTAGTCAATTTAGTGATAGATTGGAAAATGTATCTTATTGTTTAAAGAAAGTAAATAGAGGTCAAGATGGGGGTTGGGCAACCTAAAAAATTTAGTTAGTTTGTTATGTAGCAACTCCCATTAAAAACTGTCAATGTCAACTTGCAAACAATCATTAAGCTATTCAAAAAGGCCAAAGAAGTCAAACACGCAAACGTTAGTGGTTAGGCCATGTAGTTCACTAAAATTTTCACCAAATGCGATCTAGAAAGATAGAAAATGACACAAAACCATATGCACCTTTCCTTACCAGATGCGACTTAATGCTTACTAGATGCGAGATTAAACCAAAAATGATCTGGTAAATCCCTGATGCGAGCCTCGTTTACTACGGTGCAAGGGCGTATCCTGGATGTGATCTAGAATGACCAAAAATGACCCTGTAATAGAATCCTAGGCATGCAAATTAGTGAAAAATTGATACAAAATGAGGCCAAGTTGGAAATCTTGCCCCACGGTGGGCGCCAAAAATGTGTGTGTAAATTTGTGCATCGGTTTCTTGCGACACAACACTTCAATAAGTCATTCTGTTAGTGAGAAACAAGGGTTAATGAGCATATAAAACCCTAACATCGACCTATTTCTTTCTAACTAGGATGAGTGTAGAAAATAACATAACAAACCTCAAATTATGCTAATACCAGTGACATAAGCAACCTAGCATGAAAGATTCAAGTTTAAAACAACTATTTAACTATTTAAGCATGCATATTAGTCTAAAATGAACATTATAACCATGTAGAAAAGTAATTATGGAGTGTGCAAGAAGCTATGAAGGAATGGGTAGAATAACAATGCTTTGAGATTCCTTCAAAATCTTGGCAATAACACTACTATTTAGAAATTGAGGCTTGTTATGAGCTCCAAATCCCTTCAATTTATAGAGGAATGGGAGAGAGAGAGAGAGAGAGAGAGAGAGAGAGAGAGAGAGAGAGAGGGGNAAGGGGAGAGAGAGAGAGAGAGAGAGAGAGAGAGAGAGAGAGAGAGAGAGGGGAGACAAGGTTCATTAATGGAGCCCCTAAGGTCATTAATGAGGTGTAAGAGCCATTAATGGCTTGGGCATTAATGAGGGATGGGAAAGAGAGAATATCCATTAATGGGTCATTAATGAAATTCATTTAAGAGGCATGGGAGGGAGTAAGGCTCAACTTGGGAAGTTGGTCCTTAGAGAATTCATGCTTGAGAAAGTTGACTTTCTCAAGTGGGTTGAGTTGTTAATCATTCCTTAATGGAATGTGACAACATTAGGAGGGGGCTCGTGATAGAATCAGAATGAGGATTAGATTAGCATGGGGGGAATAGGTTGAGATGGGTTAGAACCCAGGGTAGAAGTGGTTGAGATAGGTTAGGTTGGGGTTTAGGGGAATATAAATGAAATTAATTAAAATTATTTAATTCATTCAAAAATAGGATATTTAATTATTTAAGCATTTTATTGCTTTTTAATAATTAAGGGGACTATAGCCATTTTAATTAAATTAATTAGGCTAGAGGAATGGGTTATTTGCAACTGAATAATTGATTTAAGGGTTTATTTAATTCCTTTATAATTAAATACTATAGCCATGTTTGAATTTGATTTGATTTAATTGGTTTGAGTTTATTTGAATTGTATGGCTATAATAGTTAATATAATTCAGTGATAAAAATCACCTAGGACATTAAATTTGATTTAAAAATGAATTATGCCAAAGTAACATTGTCATGACATAATTGGGGGTATGATCACACTTAGGGAAAATAGGGTCCATAGTTGGAACAGACCAAATCCAGGTGGTTACACATACAAATGTTTCAATCTGAGACTGAGGAAATTGATAGAAAGCGCCAATGTGAGGATAGCTGAAAAGTTTCAAATTCAGGAAAGAAGATATGATTGTGGTAAGATAACAAAAACAAGAGAAGTTGTTGCTGAACCTAAAGGACCATTGATGATCAAGAATGAGATTGAATAAGAAGAAGAAGAACAGGCTGAAGCTACTGAGACATTGAAGACACAAAGGTGTGTCAAGATAAACCATCCTGAAGATCAAATTATTTGTGATGCAAGAAAAGGCATGAAGACTAGATCTAGAGTTAGAGATGAGATCTGTTTGATTTCTCAAGTTGAACCAAAGACTACTAATGAAGCGTGTAAAGATGAATCTTGGACTAAAGCCATGGAAGAATAACTAGAAAGAATAAAGAAAAACAATACTTGGGTATTGGTTCCAAGACCTAAGAACAAAAATGTGATTGGCACTAAGTGGGTTTTTAGAAACAAGATGGATGAGGAAGGAACAGTGGTAAGAAACAAGGCTAGACTGGTATGTAAAGGCTACTCACAACAAGAAGACATAGACTATGAAGAAACATTTGCACCTATTGCTAGATTGGAAGTTGTGAGACTATTCCTTGCTTATGCTGCACATAAAGACTTTAAAGTGTATCAGATGGATGTGAAGTCAACATTATTAAATAGTGATCTAGAAGAATAAGTGTACATTGAGCAACTTGATGTTTTTCCTTTGACAAACGATGAAAACATGGTTTGCAGACTGAATAAGGCACTGTATGGACTGAAACAAGCACCAAGGGCATGGTATGAAAGAATAGATAAAAATATACTTCATCTTGGTTTCAGAAAAGGTAATGCCGATAGTAATTTGTATTTAAGAACTGATGAAGATGGAATCTTAATTATAGAAGTTTTTTTTGATGATATCATTTTTGGAGGCAATGATAAAAAGAGCAAGAAGTCTGCTAAAGAAATGGAGAATGAGTTTGAAATGTCAATGATTGGTGAGATGAAATTTTTTCTTGGTTTGAAAATTAATCAGAGTAAGAATGACATATTTATATCTCAGACCAAGCATCTTAAGGAAATGTTGAATAAATTTGGAGTGGAAGATTGTAAACCTGTTGGTACACCCATGGTGATAGGGAACAAACTGACTAAAAGTGATGAGACTCAAAGTGTTGCGCAGACTAAGTACAGATCAATGGTTGGTGGTCTACAATATCTAACACATACTAGACCAGACATTACCAATGTAGTTGGAATTGTGGCTAGATATAAGGTAGATCCTAAAGAGACACATTTTGCTGCTGTGAAAAGAATTTTCAGATATTTGAAAGGAACAATAGAATATGGATTATGGTATGAAAAATCTAATGATTTTACATTGCAGGCTTTTACTAATGCTGATTGGGCAGGTAATGTGGATGACAGGAAGAGTACAAGTGGTGGTGCATTTTTCCTTGGGAAAAGGTTGGTTTCTTTGTTAAGCAAGAAGTAGAACTATATTGCTCAATCTACTGCTGAGTCAGAGTATGTTGCTACTGCAATAAACTGTACACAAGTCATTTGGATGAAACAAATGTTGAAGGACATAGGAATAATTTTAAAAGAACCAGTGATTATCCATTGTAATAACACCAGCACAATGAATATGTCAAAGAATCCTATAATGGATTCAAAGAATAAACATATTTCCATCAAGTATCATTTCTTGAGGGAGAAGGTAGTAGATAGAGAGATTAAACTGGAGCATATTAGCACCAAGGAACAGATAGCAGATATATTTACTAAACCTTTTCCAAAAGATTCTTTTGAATATCTCAGAGGCATGATTAGGGTGATGGCCCCTCCCAGTGAAAACTAAATGATGCAGATATGCATTAGTCCAGTGGATCTCAGAGCTATATCATTCTCTGGACTTGATGTATGGATCTACTCCTTAGGGGGAGTGATTGCAGGAGAATACTATGGAGTACATTTGGGTGATCTTGCACCTAGTTGATTGGACATGAATATTTGAAAAATCTACATCTTATAGAAGACTATAGGTGAATTATGGTACCCTTTTCCATTGCTTCCAAAGGGGGAAGAAATCTATGTGAAAATCCCTAATGTTTTGGGAAGATTTGTGTTGAGGATATTGAGAAGATTATATTGAGAGAGAGTACTTTTGGGTTGATGCATATAGATTTTCTCATATGTTGCTATCAATCCCAAAGGGAGAGATTGTTGGATGATATCAGTTTTGGTTACTGATCATGCTGTTGATATTCATGTTTTGTCACTAATGTCAACATATATTTCTATGGAGAAGACAGACTGGCTACTTAACTGGAAGGAGTGTACAGATATTGTATGGATGATTTAGAATGATTGAAATTGGATTTATGCAGAAGGATGTGTTCTGACCTTATCCCTAAGGTTGCTTGGATTTACATTACATTCTTTTGATGTTACATTTGATTTAGTGAAGACTGGTTTTCTAGACTGTAACTGTGATTATAGATAGAGCAGGTCTCTGTGTTTCGGGTATATCTTTCTGGAGAAGATATTTCAGAACTTGCAAGCTTACTGATGGACAACCAACATATGGTAGATCAATGGGTTGATTTTGATTGTTGTTTGGATACTAATGACATCAGTTTTGGTGTGTATTCTGGAGAAGACCTATTTCCTAGCCAACTTCAGACATGTAGCGTGTGAAATTAATTGTGTGCATGAATTACAGATCTAGAAGTATATGTGATGGATTTTAATGTTGTATACTTGTTATAGATACTATGTGTATCTTAGCAAGGGGCTATGTAATTATTTTTATGATGAAAAGCCTTAATTGGCTGACCTAGTTAATTATGTATTAGGAAAGCTTAACTGGCCAACCTAATGAATTATTGTAAGAGGGTATATATGAATGATGATTTATTGTGGAGAAGTTTGATAGAGAAAAAGAAGGATAGATATGTGTGGAAGTTGTGAAGCTTGTTGACTACTGGATACAAAGGAGAGTTGATACTTTATTGGAACTAACCAAGAAAAGATAGTTTCTATCAGATAGTTCACTCGAATGTGTATTTTCTTTATACACTTGATTAAGATTGTAAATCCTTAAGGGTGGCTTTAACCTTCTTTGGGCAGTGTGCCTTGGTAGTGAGCCTACTATTTTTTTTTACTCCTAACATGGTTTGTCTCCTAACAGGGACTGTGTACTATAATTTTGTAACAAGCTCCTAACAAGGCTAATATATTTTAATAGGGATACTATATTCTCAGTACATTATTTGTGGGTGCTAATTCCCACCAGAGTTTTACCTTTAATAGGGTTTCGTTGACAAAAAATATTGTGTTATGGTGTTGGAATTTACTGTGTTATCATTTACATTTGCAGATTTGATCTATAAAGTTTAAATTTTAATAATCTATATTACAACTAGTTCAACCCCCCTCTCAGTTGTCTTATGGACTGTTATGCCTAACAAAACCTTCTCACAAGCTTCCTATAGCACTGTGTGAAACCATGGAAACTTCTCACTTGTGTCCCTTTCCTTGGAGTAGTCCAACTTAAGATGGCTTCAACCTTGCTTTTATCCATTTTTAGATTACCTTGGGAAACTACAAATCCTAAATAGACAAGTTCTTGTTTCATGAATTCACTTTTCTCAAGGTTAATGGTTAGCTTCTCTTCTTGGAGTTTCTTCAACACAATCTCTAGGTGTTTCATATGCTCTTCCTTTTTTTTACTAAAAATGAGGATATCATCTAGGTAGACTACTACAAAAACACCTATGTAATCCTTCAATACTTCATTCATGACCCTCATAAAAGTGCTAGGTGCATTTATAAGCCCAAATGGCATTACTAACCACTCATAGAGTCCCTCTGTGGTTTTAAAGGTAGACTTCCACTCATCCCCCTATTTCATCATAATTTGACAATATCCACTCTTAAGGTCTATTTTTGAAAAGTACTTGGCACCCCCAAGACAATCCATCAAGTCTTGTTTTCTAGGAATAGGAAATATATACCTAATTATTATCTAATTTATTTCCTTAGAATCAATACACTTTCTCCACTTACTTCCCTTTTTAGGAGCCAATACCACTAGAACAGTACATGGGCGGATGCTCTTTCTTATCAGACCTTGATCCAAAAACTCTTGAACTTGCCTTGTAATCTCCTTGTTCTTCTCTCATGTCATCTTGTAATCATCTTTGTTTGGAAATGATGCCCCTGGCACAAAATCAATCTGATGACTGATTGTTCTTTGTCGAGGTAGTGTAGCTAGTTTCCCATCACATATGATGTCTTTGAATTGTTCCAATAATTATCTAACTTCTGCAGGCATAGGTCTATGTTTGGGAGTCTCTTCCTCCTTTGGTTTCACCAAGATAGCATAGAAAATTCCTTCTTCCTCCTTCATGTCTTTTAGGAATTATTTTCCACTCATTAAGAGAGTATTGGTGTCCTTCCTCTCCACTGTATCTTCTTCTATCAGTGATTGTATCCTATAAGTGACTCCATTCTTCTTGAAGGGGTACTTATTCTCCTTTCCATGGTGGAATTCTTCTCTGTCATACTACCATGGTCTTCTAAGAAAAATATGGAAAGCATTCATTGGTAGCACATCACAAAGTATCTTGTCCTGATACTTTCCTATGGTGAAATCAACCCATACTTGTTCATTGACCAATATTTTTTTCCCCTTGTTCAACCAAGTTACTTTGTAGGGGTAAGCATGAGGTATCTTGTTCAACTTCAACTTCTACACTGCCTCCTCTGAGATCACATTATCTATTGACCCTAAGTCTATGATGATTCTACACACCTTGTTAAGTATTTTTCACTTCACCCTAAAGAGTGCCCTCCTTTTTTGGTGTTCATCCTTTTTAGGCTCTTTAATCAAGATTCTCCTAAGAATTAGGCTTTCTTCTTTATCTGAATCAAGACTTACCTCAAAATGTTTAGTAATTTCTTCTTCTTGCACATATACAATTTTCTTCTCTCCTTGTGAATATGATGGCTTATCTGGACACCTATAGGCAGGGTGACCCAATAGTCCATAGTTATAGCATTTCATTGAAGCAAAATGTGAGCTTCTTCCAAAACCACCACATTTATCTCTTCCACCACTATGATAACTTCTTCCACTTCCATAGCCTCCTCTATTGTTTGACTCATTTTTTAGCTCAATGAGGTTAGATTCTGCTTGGCCCCTAGTGTCATTTCTTCTTCCACTAGAACCTCCTTTATGTCCTCCTCTAGAGTCTCTACCTCTTCCTCTACCCCTAGAGCTTGTATCTTGCTTCTTTCTGAGTTTTTCTTCCACCTTAAGGGTCATTTGAAAACAACCATGGATAGAAGTTAAGGTAAAGAGGCTTAGTTCCTCTTGAATGTTCCACCTAAGCTCATTGAGATACCTAGCTACCTTGATGCTTTCTATCTCTTGCACTCTGGATCTAAGGCATAATTTTTGAAATTCTTCTGTGTAGGTAGCCACATCTAAGTCCTTTTGTTTGAGGTTCTGTCTCTTTTTATGCAGTTGGATGTCATAATCCTCTGGTAGGTAATTTTATTTTACCTTAGCCACCATAACCTTCTAATTGACTATTGGCTTCTTCCCTTCTCTTTCTCTTTCCTCTTGCAAGAACTTCCACCAAGATAGTGATTGTCCTCTCAATATTTATTTAGCTATCTTCACCTTTTGTGCCTCTATAATCCCATCAAATTCAAAGTGATTCTCCATGCCTTCAACCCATTTCATCACCAATTTTGCATCCATTCATCTAGAGAACCCATGGATACCTTCTAATGTTTTTATGTTTAATTATTTAAGGGCTTTGAGGAAAGGTTCCTTGGGTAATGGATGGTTTGGTTCTCATTCCACATTCCCTTCAATCTTATTATTTCCTTTATCTTTATCCTCTTCTAACTATTCTTTCACCTTACTTGCAGTCTCTACAACTTCTACCAATTTGTGCTTCATTTTCTCCATAGCTTCTTCTAGGAGTCTATTCTTTTCTTAATTTTCTAAAAAATCTCTTTCCAACTCTATATTTGTCACCATGGTTCTCTCACAAGTTGATTCACTCATCTCTAGCATGCACACTCACTTCCCAAACCTGTCAATGGCTCTGATACCACTTTGATGGGGAGATCTATCTCACAAGATCTTTCTTTCTATTCTCAAGGCCTTTCCTATGACCTTACTAAGGTACTTCTCTCAACCCTAACTAGAGGACACTCCTATGGTCCCTCTAATCCAACTAGATCCCTCCACCAACTTCAAACTCTCCTCAATCCTTCCCTCCTTAATTGTGCATCCATAGGAACAATTCAAGTACCTATGCTCCCAAATTGTTCTTGGAAATAGAAATAGGTGTTCACACTGTTTCCCCTTCACCTTAAATCCATCTTGACTCATTTTTATAGGTTCTTTTATAGTTTTCCCATCAAGTTCATTCTTTCCTATTTTCTAGGCCTTGTAGCCTTTTTAGCCCAATTAGGCCTCCTAAAACCACCAAACTTGGAATATCCTTCCAATCCACCTTAACAACCCAAAAACATTACCATGGATTCTTTCTAAGGACCTTCTAGGCTTCAATTTTTCCTAGGTCTTAGGTCTCCATGTTGTCTGTACAAAGGACTTTCAGCAAACCCCTATTTTTAAGGGTTTCTAGGGCATTTAAACTAGTCTTAATTCTTTGGTCTCACTAAGTACTCTAATGGATATCTCTTAACTTCTCCTTGCAACCACATATCCTTGTCACATTCCCCTAGATTCTCCAACTCAATATTGGCACAAACCAATTCATTAAACAAGGCTTCTTACCTCTGTAACTATCCAAACTCCTAACTGGATACCTCTATACTTGCCTGGGGCCTACTTGCAAAAATAGCTCCCCTGCATAAAAAAAAAACCCCAAAGCTATATCCAAACTATGTACATAATTCCCTTCTTGATTCCAAGTGGCCATTGAGATTCAACCATGGGAACTCAAGAAGGAGCCATATTTACATGGTTAACCCTATTCAAGACAGCAAACCAAAAGAACTTAAAGAATTTACAAAATGAAAAAGAAATGAAAAAAATTCTCAAATAAACTCCACAAACCTTAATTACATAACAATAAATAACACTTCAATGCATTAAAATATACCATTCAATCCATTAAGGTTGGATGAAGGCTCAAAACTAGTCTCCGTACCACAAAAACATTGCTTCCACTAAGACAGTTCATACACTCTAACAACCAACCCTTCAATTAGGGTTTGGGTAACCTATATAGTGCATCCCCACATGCTCAGACCCTAAGGTCAATATTTGGATCCATTAAATGCCAAATGCAACATTCTAGGAAATGTTGTCATGACAACTTTGCAAAGTTCTCATGAACAACTTTTGTAACTTTGTATTGCAACTACTTTAACTCTCTCAACTTGATCCAAAATCATTCCATTGGATCTCAAATCACCTAAAAACAAAAAAATAACATTTGTCCCTTCATTTTTGGATCTTGTTCATTGTTTTACCAACTTTGACTTTCCTAGTCACCTATTGCAAAACTGACTATCTAGGACCTTATTGGACTTAAACAAAAACAACACATAACAACTCCTATTTACACACACACTTTGGGACTTTTTCTTAGTCCTTATTCCTTGGTGGTTGGATAGAGACACCTATAAGCCAAAATTGAAATTAGGATCAAACTAAGACCCTAAGGTGCTCCTGCACCACCTGTACATTAATTTATATTGATGAAATGACACTCAAATAAGAAATGGTGTCGATAATTAATCTGATTCGATGGGTTAGTTGAATCACTTTAAACTCTTTTAATTAGATCCCTGTTGCATGAATTGTTTTCAATTCAAAATTTTATCAAGTTTTGAAATTTCCTATTTTTCATTTAAATTTAATCTAAACAGCAACCCAAGTGCACCTACTCTTTTTATGATTCATCCTTTCTATGTAGCAGTATTTACATCACATATCTGAAACTACACTACACTAAAAGTATGCATTCATTGTAGGTTGCAGAAACCTATTACGTTGATTTTTTGACTTTCCTTTGAGAGATCATTTCACAGCAAGCAATTTAAATTTTGTCTAGTAGCTTCTTCTGATTAATTCATAGCAATTCTCACATCACATATCTTTAATTGAGCCTGATACTAGAACACCCATACTTAGTCACTTAAATCTTAGATCTACAAAAATGGGGACATTTCCTGAGTCGTTTGACACCTCAACCTCAAACTTCATTAATGTCAATGAAAACATTAGCATTTCCAAGAAATACAATGTTTATGCCAGCGTAAACAAAAAGGGTGCCAATGGAAATGGAAACCACATTGATTTTGGGATACCTCATATGCAGCAGCTATTCAAGGAACAAACAAAATACCTAAACTATTACTTCTCTCATGTTGAGTATTCTGAAGTACAGGCCTTTGCACAAGTTCTCATGGATTCCAAGGGAGTCATATTTTTCACAGGGGTGGTAAAAAGTAGGTTTGTCACACAAAAGATAACTCAGACATTTTTTTTGACAGGTACAAAAGTCATGTTTCTCTCACCCATAGATGCACTGCACGGTGATATTGGAATTGTGGGTTCCAATGATGTACTTGTTCTATTTAGCAAGATTTGTACTACAGAAGAGCTTCTAAGGCTTGTTCCATGTGCCTTAGCTTCTTGTATCTATTTCTCCTTTGCATCTTGTATCTTCTATCATGTACTACCTCAGCTCAATACATATTTTGTTTTCCAATTTCTCCTAATAGAATTACATACTTTAGCCATTCCTTACTAAATAGTCGTTTGGATGTTTGTGCTCTTGTTTGCCTAGGCAGTTGGAAGTATTTTAACAAGTTTTTGTCATTAGCCAACATTTTGATTTAGCTAATAATTTTGTTTAGATTTTTTTGTTGGGTGTGTTGGTCTGGTGTATGTTTTTAATTTTTGAGCATCTAATACTATTCCTTTCTGGTTTCATGATGAAAAATGTGCATCTTGTTCAAAATTTTGGGAATTAAGGTGTTTCGACCTTAGCAAGTTCCTAGCATTTGTTTTAATAATTTACTATTTTCCTGCACTTTAATATATTTTATTATTGTTTAATTTAGCCTCACATTAAAATGGGGAATTGGAATTTGAGCCAGCATATTTTCCAAGTGTTGGCACCTTGTAAAGGTGTGTTGTAAGTTGTCAGTAAGGTTGATATATGTAGAAAAATTGGAGCTCCCTATTTTGAAATTATTCTATGACAGATGCTTATAATGTGTAAGAGCATGTAAGAGGACAGTTGTATTGGAATATTGATTGGTATTAGGATGGATATTTACACTTATCATGCAGCTCTATTTTTGGGTAGTGAGAGTTACAAACTAGGAACCCTAGTTGGGTGGATTTTTACAACAAAACATGACATTTGTAAGAGACAATCTATTTACTATTTGTATCCTGATTGTTGGAATTTTCATATGTGGTTTTGGAAACTAGGTCAAATCAAGGCACCTTGTGTCTTGTGGGGATTGCTAGAGGTGTCAAATTGGAATCTTTGTTTCATCTTGATTCATGTACAATTTAGTCACTTAGTGCAATAGTACTTTTGTTAATATTGAGTCTTCATCTCTTCCATTGGATTAAATAATGATACCATCTTTGGCAAGTGGTCATGCTTTTTGGGTTCCTAAAGGTATTCTTTCTATGGAGACTAAGTTGTCATTTTAAAAGACAATGTTATGGCTCTAGAGATTAGACCACATAGGAGAGAGGGGTTTATACACCTTGAAAAATAAAAACCTTTTACTTGTTGTTTCTGGATAAGATTGTGTGTGTTTTTTGCATCAATGTTTCAAATCACAGTTTCTGATCCATCATCAGGATGTTAAAGAGCTTCAGGGTGTTCTCCCTTCTTTTTTTGTTTATCATCATTTTATGTAGCTTGAATTTGACCCATCTATTTGGACTCCCAAGGTCAACTTTTTTCCACGATCTTCATTTTTTGTGATTCTTGTGGCATTGGAAAGATATTAAAGAGCCTTATCATTCAGTTTGTACACTTTTTTCAAATTCAACATTTGCTTGATAACTTTTTCATTTTTTCATTTTTTCATTTTTTTTGCATTTTCTTGATAACTTGGATATCCTAACACATGAGATTTAGATCACAACACCTCAAAATCATTAGATCAACAAATTTTGACATCCAACCATGAACTTTAAATGAACTTACTTGATAAACATACATTTGATGTCACATTTTACATCCAACCATTAACATTGGATCAACACTCATTTCATGGCATCCAACCATGAACATTAGATAGCATATTTCACATCCACCCATGAACATTGACATCCAACCATGAACTTTTGATCAACACTTAATATTAGATCGACATATTTGATCTGATAATTCGACATCCAACCATTAACATTGGATTAGTATATATTTGACATCCAAGCATGAACTTTAGTCACCCCAATCTTCTCCTAGTTAAAATTTTGATTATATTGTTAATAGATGAATAATTGATTCACTTTTAATTTTCTTTTATTACTTTTGATCTGTGTATGCTAACAGATTTCAATTCTCCATATTGCAGATTGAATGTATTAGACTTGCATTGCTTGGTGTATATTCTTATCTTCATGGCCACTCTCTTTGATGCATCATTGACATTGATGTAATTCATACCATGCTTTAATTTTATATGACTATCCCATACATATTTTCATGTACTCTATAAGGTACTTAGGATGATCATTGGGACTCAAATGCTCAATTTTAGATCTTGCTATCTTTTTTTCATTCTTGAACAATGTCTTGGAGCCATTAATAGCTATATATGCCACATAGTTTGATCATCCTCTTCCAGAATTATCTCTATATTCCTTGCCACATTCCCTTTTAAGGGCCAACAAGATGTTTATTTCATTAGCATACAATTGCATCTATTTATAAGACTAGAAAACATCCTAACCCTAAAACTTCTAAGACATTGACAATTTCAAAAGGATGATACCCTCCCAACATGGTATGTGGTGAAAGAGAACCAAGGCCATGAAGGTACACCAGGGTCACTTTGGATCCTAGGGAGATGGGGAAATGACCATAAAGGGTCATTTGGCATTGTAATGAGACCATGGATGATCATTTCATATTTTTTTAAACATGTAATGTTTATGGATCAATATGATCATAAAAAGGATTTGTAAGCCATGCTTGGCATAAGGTCTTGTAGGGTAATCTTGGGGTCACTTGATTGATTCAAGGTTAAGTGAGATTTATTAAATATCTATAAGGTCATTAATGATTTTAATATGACAAGAATGCCATTAAAATGTTGCAAATGTACTAAATGTGCTAAAATGTTGTAATAGTGCCTTATTGGCAAAATATGGCTTAAGGGTCACTATGAGGTATAGATGACCTTGGAGATAGTATTTTGGTTGGGTTATAATGTCTTAAGCCTTAGAAAAGGTGGCTAAGAAATTCATGGTTTTAAATGGTCGAAGTTGACATGGTAGTTATCAACTTGACAACTTGTATAAACTAGAAATTAGTGTAACAGTCAGTTTTGAGTGTTGTAGGGCAGTTTAAAGTTAGTTTTGGATTGGTTGTTGAGTGTAGAGATTTTTTTAGATGAGAACCATGTGAGTTTTAAAATTATGTAGAGTTTGGGTGTGTGCATACCATGGTAAATGGTTTTGAATCAATAAAATAAAAACATTCTTGCATATAGTCTTTTCTGGCCCGTGAGTACAGTCTTTATTTTTGTACATTGAAATGATTTGAACTAATATGTTTTGATTGGAAAATGGAGTAGAAAAATTGTATTGTGAATTTTTTATACTTCCATGCCATTTTTTTATCATTTCATTTGCATTTGAAGGTAGAAGAATCAACTTTGTGTTGACTGTTCCTAGGCAGATTTGGTTGTAATCATCACTTTAACAGTTACATTAGTGGTTACTATAATATTGTAATTACAAAGTATACAATCCAACAAGCCTTTTTAAACATATAATTAGTACAATTGTAACCACTTTAATGGATCAAGATCAACACATTTTATATTTAATATTTGATTTTATGAGATAAAATTTAATGAAAAGTTGAAAACTCATTCAAAATCACAAGGGTCTTAAGCTATATCTATATGTGGGATTTGCCAAAATATTTTCATGTGTTTATTGATAGTTATAAAACCTCTATTAGGGTAGCCTTATTTTATTTTGATTGACTATCTTGATGCTTTGTAACATTTGTTAGACATATGATTATTTTTACTACTCCATATATTCATGTTTATCACTGCTCTCTATGTATTTGTTCTAAGATTATATATACCTATTTTTTTAGGTCGTTGTCTATTTTGTCCTCTTCAATTGTTGATGATGGATAAGTGATCAGTTTCAGAGATATGGAAGGCTTGTCTATGAGAGGGGCATCATAACTTAATTCACTTGATCAGGTGATTTTTCTTCCACACACACACACACACACACACAACATATACAAAATATACAACCTTCACCTGTATATAAGATTTGATTAGAGAAGGTATATACATAGGTGATGAACATGAAAATTTCCCTAAGTACTACTGGGAACTTACCCAGCAATAGATGTCGGGTATGTGCAAGATCATGGGGGGCCAAACTATGCCCTTAAGTGGCAATGAAAGATTAGCAAAATCAAGGTTAGTCATTTTGACATGAAAATTTGAACTATCTATACAACTTAATATCAAAAAGTTGAAAGAATAGAATCTGTAGGAAATTGAATTTAGTTTCTAAACTACTAGGCCTTTTCTGAAAAAAAGTTAATATTATTGGTGAAAAGTATAGATTTCAATGCAGTAGTACAAAAATTTCAGGAAAAAAATAAGAAGTCGGTGTATGTCTGACCACCTTAATCATAATCAAATGATAATATTTTTTTATAAGATTTTATATATAAGTAGTAGACTCCTTCCCGGATGTGATGCATATTTTTGTGTAATTTTATGCTAAAAAAATAATTAATTATGAATTATCTACTACAACATTTTCAGAATAAAAAAACAACTGTGTCTGACCACCTTAACTCATTGAAAACTTTACCAAATTCAAAAAAATAAAAATAAAAATTTATAGTAGGCAAAGCATAGAATGTGAAGCATTTTTCGGTTTTCAAAAATGTTATACCATCTGAAAGTTATAGCCATTTTTCAATCAGTATATAAATCAGCACTTTAGAGGTAACTCAATTGGAAAATAACTAATAATTACTTACCGAATTCAAAATTTG
>MU224676.1:5086808-5121127 GCA_018584345.1 Thuja plicata | reverse complement strand
TTTTACATCTATTAGGGTTTAACATTTATGATTAAGGTTGGGATTAAGCTTTAGTATTTAGTAATATATATTTACGGATAGGGTTTAGGGTCAATTTTATGATTAGCATTAGGGTTTATATCATGGTGAGGGATGCAATAAGGATTAGGGTTAGTGTTAAGATTGGGATTATGATTAGGACATGAGGGTTTATATCATGATTAAGATTGGGATTAGGCTTAGGGGTATTATTAGGGTGAGAGTTAGAATTATGGTTGGGGTTGAATTATGATTATAGTTAGGACTAACTTTAGGGTTTTGATTATACTTTGGTTAGGGTTCAAATTAGGCTTTTGTTAGGGTTCATATTAGGGTTTGGCTAAGGTTCAAATATTAGGGTTAGGTTTAATACCATGTTTATAATTAGGATTAAATTATAGTTGGGGTACATATATAATGGGGACATATTAATTAGACACATGTGATAACTTGATAAGACACAAATTGAGGTTGATTTTTAATTTAAAATTTGCTAAGACATGGAGTTAGTATAAGGCTCAATTGAAGGTTTAGGATTAAGGTTGAACTTGATTGAGTGTTAAGGTTACAGTCCAAAATGTTTTAATGTGTAATTCAATTTAGAATCAAGGTTAGGGTTCAATCTAGAGTTTAATGTTTAATTTTTTTTTCATATACATATATGCATATATATGCACATATATATACACACATATGCACATATATATACACATATATGCACATATATACACATGTGCATATATATATATAGACACACATATATATGCATGTATATATATATATGCATATATATACACATATATATATATATATGCACATATATGCATATGTATACACACACACACACATATATATATATATATATATGCATATATATATACATATATATGCATATATGCATATGTATATATATATACACACATATATGCATATATACATGCATATATACACATTATACACACATATATATATGCATATATATACACATATATATGTATATATATATACATATATATGCATATATACACATATACATGCATATATACACAAATTTACAAATAATATATATATATATATATAAACATTATAATGCATATATACAAACAATATATATTATAAAACAATAAAATATGCAAATTAAAAATGTGAAAAACCTGAATAAAGACGTTCGAAAAAATGGAAGCCCACTCTTCTGTCGCTTTCAACCCAGCCAAAATAGTGAAAATGAATGTTTCGACGGGTTTTTTATTCCGTAAAAAAAAACCTACTTACTTTCGATCGAAAGTAAGTAAGTACTTTCAATCGAAAGTACTTGCTTACTTTCGATCAGAAGTAAGTAGGTACTTTCGATCGGAAGTAACTTCTGATCGAAAGTAGCCATTTTAGGTACTTTCAATCAGAAGTAACTCACTTTCGATTGAAAGTGTTTCATCATTCTGATCAAAAGTATGATGAATTGTTTAGTGGGCCACGCTTTTCGGGGTGAATTCCTTCCTCCCGAAAAGTGTAACCCACTATTGTGGTATTACCCTCTAACATTGCAATCTTGTTAAAACATGTTTGGCGCCTTTAGATAACTATATTTAACTCATTACTAATCTTGAATATACACACACATATCCCGAAGATAGGCACAACTCAAGAACCAATGCAATATGTTAGCTCTATACAGATAGAATCCAGAAACTATAACTGCCACAAAACAGAATTGTACAACACAACTGGAACTTCATATCTGAGTCTACGTGTATGAACAAAACATCAACAACATGTCTACAACATGAATATAACCACACAAGGATTGATATCATCATTCTAATAAGTACATACAGAACACTGTTGTATATTATATGTTGTCATCAATGACAAACATACAATCAATGGCAAAGGGTGCCATACAGAACACTGTTGTATATTATATGTTGTCATCAATGACAAACATACAATCAATGGAAAAGGGTGCCATAAGAAATTAGGCACAAGTACTACTCCAGAAGTAGAGTAGTCAACCATTCATCAGTCACTCTAGACTGATGTTCTTGTTTCTTTATCTAATCAGACTCAGGAGAGGGAATTACTCCTAACTTCTCCCTGAGATACTCAAAAGTATCTTTTGATAAAGGCTTTGTGAAAATATCTGGCAACTATTCTTTGGTGCTCACATAGTCCAATTTTACTTCATTATCTGCAACTTTTCTCTAAGAAAATGGTATTTGATCTCAATGTTCTTTATCTTTGCATGCATCACAGGGTTCTTGGACATGTTTATAGTACTAGTGTTATCACAGTGAATAAAAATAGGATAATCAACCTGTATGCCAAAATCTTTAACCATCTGTTTGATCCAAACCATTGTTGAACAATTCAATGCTGCTACAACATATTTAGCTTCTGTTGTCGACTGAGAGATACAATTCTGCTTCTTTCTTACCCAAGAAACCAACCTATCTCTAAGAAATATTGCTCCTCCAGAAGTACTCTTCCTTTCATCAATACAACTTGCCCAATCAACATCTGTATACACATGAATTTGTACATTATCTGATTTAGGATACCATAAACCATAGTCTATAGTTCCCTTTAGATATCTAAATATTCTTTTTATTGCCATTAGGTGATTCTTTTTTGGTTCAGCTGCAAATCTTCCAACAATGCCAACTGCATTAGATATGTCTGGTCTAGACTAAGTAAGATATATAAGTTTTCCAATCATAGACTTATACAATGTCTTGTCGACTGCTGCAGAGTCATCTTCTTTAGAAAGCTTGCTTCTTGTTATCATAGGAGTGCATACTGGCTTACAGTCTTCCATCTTGAAAGTATTTAGTATTTCCTTCACATATTTGGACTGATTTATAAATATCTCTTTATCTGTCTTCTTTACGTTTAATCCCAAAAAGTATTTTATAGGACCAATCATGCTCATTTAAAATTCATTCTGCATTTCTTTTGCAAATTTTGAACTAAGCTTGTCATTACCTCCAAAGATAATGTCATCAACAAATATGGAAACAAGTAATAATCCATCAGGTGTCTCTCTTATGAATAGGTTACAGTCTGTTGCTCCTTTCTTAAATCCAATCTTGGTAAGATAACCATCTAGTCTCTAATACCAATCTCTTGGGGCCTATTTAAGTCCATAGAGTGCTTTCTTCAATCTGCATACCATGTCTGGTTTATATGATAGATTAAATCCTTTAGGTTGTTCTATGTAGACCTCTTCCTTCAAGTCACCATTCAGAAAGGTTTATTTGACATCTATTTGATATACTTTGAAGTCTTTGAATGTTTCATAGGCCAAAAATAACTTAATGGATTCTAATCTACTCACAGGGGAAAATGTGCCAGTGTAATCTATCCCTTCCCTCTATGCATATCCTTTACACACTAGCCTTTCTTTGTTTCTGACCACTGTACCATCTTCATTCATCTTGTTCCTGAATACCCACTTTGTTCCAATCACATTTTTGTCACTAGGTCTAGGAACCAATTCCCATGTGTCATTTTTTATTATTTGATCTAATTCTTCTTTCATTGCTTTCTGCCAATCAAAATCCTTGCAAGCATCTTCAACATTTAAAGGTTCAATCTGTGAAATTAAACATACCTCTTCATCCACTGTTAACCATTTTTTCTTTTGATCTAGTTAAAACACTGCTGCTCTGATCTCCAATGATATCATCTTTTGAATGATACCTAGATGTGAAATTTGAAACTTTTGGTGTGACATCCTCATTTGTAATATGTGATAATTCTTTTCTTGATTCAGGTTCATTACATGGTACATCAATACAATCAAACATTTCTTCAATAACAATGTCTTTACTGCTAGGCCTAGGTTAATCCTCAATCATGGGTGCATATTCATAGTACCTCTCTTGAACCATGAAATTCTCATCAATATTTACATAAGTACTTTCAATTATCTTCTTTAATCTCAAATTAAAAAATCTATATGCTTTTCTTTTAGTAGAGTAACCAAGGAAAATAACTTCATCGCTTCTAGCATCAAAATTACCAACACCATCATCTCTCTTGATGTAGCACTTACTGCCAAAGATTCTGAAGTAATTTACTATAGGTACATTACCAAACCAAAGTTCATAAGGTGTCTTATCCACACCTGGGCTTAGTTGTGTTCTGTTGATAGTATAGATTGTTGTATTGACTGCATCTCTCCATTAGGTGTGTGCAACTTTTCCTTCAATCATCATAGTGAACGTTGTATCAAGTATGATCTTGTTCCTTCTTTCTACTATCCCATTCTACTATGGGGTTCTGGGTGCACTCAACTATCTTTTAATTCCATGTTCTTCATAGTAGTCATAAAACTGGTTAGAGGTGAATTCTCCTCCTCTATCTGATCTTAGATACTTTATTTTTAATCCATATTCATTCTCAACTTTAGCTTTGAATATTTTAAACTTCTCAAAGGCTTCAGACTTCTCCTTTAAGAATGCAACCCACATCATCCTTGAAAAATCATCAACAAACAAAATGAAATACCTTTCTCCGTAGTATGATCTTGTTTGAGTAGGACCACATAAATCTGTATGCACCAAGTCTAACTTGTTTTTAGCTGAGTTCTGCTTGCTTTTGAAAGAGCTCCTTACATGCTTTCCCATAGCACATTCCCTGCACATTGTGTCAACTGGTCTTGCAATACTTGGAAGGTCTCTAACTACCTTTACATTGCTTATCTTTACTATATTATCAAAATTGATATGACAGAGTCACTTGTGCCATAACCAACTATCATCCACTTTTGCAACAAAACAACTTACATCTGAATTGAGCTGAAAAACATTACCTTTTGTTTTTGAGCTTGATGAAATCATGTCTCCTTTTTTTCTAATAATGCATTTTTTGTCTTTGAATTCCAAATGATAACCTTTGTCAAGTAGTTGTCCAACACTAAGTAAGTTGTGATGCAATCCATCAACATATAGAATATCATTTGTCTTGTTCTTTCCATCCAGGGTGATAGATCCTCTGCCTATGATAGGTTTTGGAGTGTTATCTCCAAATATAACCATACCACCTTTGTACTTGTCTAGATGAACAAATCTATCTTTATCACCTATCATGTGGTGAGAGCATCCACTGTCAATGATCCAATCAATTCTAATGTCTACTTTGGAAATTAGGGCTAACTCCTGTACTTCTTTTTCATCTTCAATGTCCATATCCTCAAGCAATTTTTCCATGTCTTTAAGGGAAATGAATCCAATTTCATCTTCTCCTAAATCTTCATCAGTTACACCTTCTTCAACATGATAGCATTCCTTCCTATCTTTAGGTTTATAATCAGATTTGAATTTCTTTACTCTTGTAGGGCACTTGGATGCAAAGTGACCAATCTTGTTGCATGAAAAACATTTGAATGGAAATTGTCCTCCGTACTTGCCTTTTCCTTTCTTTTCTCTTTTAGCAATCATGGCAAGGATTTCTTCTAGTTCTTCATCAAATTATTCTTTCTCATTATTGCTAGAGATGTGTAAAGGTTTTTGACCACGGACTGAGGCTTTGAAAGCTATTTCGCTTTTAGGTTCAGTCTTCAATCTCAATATCTCAAGTGCAGAGATTTTACTGATCAAAGTCTCTCTCTTGAAGTCTTGTGAAAATTTCATGGTTTCATCTAGAATATTGATCTTTCTCTCATAGTTTGTTGTTAAAGTAGTCATTATCTTGTCCATTATGTCTTCTTCTGATATTTCTCCACCATTATATCTAATTCCAGAAACTGCTTCATTTATCCTCTGATTGTAGGCTATGATGTTCTCTTCAAGTAACATCTCAAGATTATTGTATTTATTTTTCCATGTCTTCTTGTGCGCATTCTTTTCTTAGATATCTCCTTCAAACATGTCTTCTAAATAATTCCATATTTTGTATGCTTTGTCTACTTTCTTGATCTCAGAGAATTCACTATCAGATAGTGCACTTATAAGGGATTCTTTCGCAACTACATTAGCTGTGAATGTATCCTTCTATTTACTAGCAGCATCATCTCTTGAGAGGTCTTTTAGAGAGGGAATAACAACTTCTTGTATGGCTTTATCAAAGATGTCAAAACCAACACACTGTAGATGTGTTATCATTTTTTTCTTCCAATCTAGATAATTTTCTCCATTGAACTTAGGACTCTCTTTTTTGAAGTATGCCATTTGATCTACCTTAAGTTGTTAGGATTTCTCTTCAAGGCACTTGGCTCTGATACCAATTTTTAGAATATTCCCAAAGGATAACTTAGAGGGGGGTGAATTAGTGATCAGCTAATTTAATTCTTTTCTTCTATTAACTCCAAAATACAATAAAGTAAATGCACATTCAGATAACACAATAGACATCACCATAATTTGGTTACGGTGAAACCAAATGGTAAAAACCCTGGTGGGAATTAACACCCACAATGAACTATACTTGTTTATAATAATCCCTGCTAGAAGATCTTGCAACCCTGTTAGGAGTTGTTCTTTACAATGCAATAAGTATAGTGACCTGGTTAAGGGTCTGACCCTATTAGGAGTCTTTTACAAATAACCCTGTTAGGGGTGGGGCCTCACTATCCAAAAGCTCACTACTTCAATGGTGAAGGCTACAACCTTCTATAGAATAGATATGCACTATATCTGATTGATGAACTATAGATTAGACTTGATGTCTTGATCAGTTCCAATGTATTGTAATCTTCCACTACTTTTTCACATAGATCCTTGATGAGTGAAACACAACTGATATTCTTCTCTGTACATTTTCTGTCTCTTATTCTCTCATTCACACTTAGCGTTCCACAAATGAACTACTATAAGTATCTTCCTCAAAGTATGAGATCACGGGACTTGTTAGAAAACTCTTCATAACATCCTTGTTGGCTTAACTAACCATGCAAGCATAATTACAACCACTCAATATAAACTAAATAGATGTGACGCTTCACAAAGTAGGCCTCACCAAATTAACTCTAACATTGCAATCTTGTTGAAACATGTTTGGCGCCTTTAGATAACTATCTTTAACTCATTAATAATCTTGAATATACACACACATACCCCAAAGATAGGTGCAACTCAAGAACCAATGCAATACGTCAGCTCTGTATAGACAGACTCCATAAATTGTAACTGCCACAAAACAAAATTGCACAACACAACTAAAACTTCATATCTAAGTCTATCTGTATGAAAAAAACATCAACAACATGTCTACAACATGAATATAACTGCACAAAGCTTGATATCATCATTCTGATAAGTACATATAGAACACTGTTGTATATTATATGTTGTCATCAATGACAAACATACAATCAACTAGCTACCAGAAGTAAATCTCCAACAAACACTACCTCATACATCAAATTGAGGAGATTGAATTGTGTGGACTTGTACAAACTAGGTCAATGTGGATGGGTGAGAGGAACCTAAATTTTTTGAAGGGTTTGGTTTGACAAAGAGCACATCCTAAGGGTTCTATGGTGGAGGGATATATGGTATACTAGAACATGGTGTACATTAGTGAATATCTTTCTAAGTATGCAGCAAAAATCCATGTAGATCACATTTGGGACCAGAACTCCATTAACAAATTTTAAGGGGAGTACTTCATGGGGAAAGGTAGATTGAGGAAAGTGAGAGGTAATTATAAGATTTTATTATATTTAATTACTTCTTATAAATCTTCAATTGAATTTGTTTGTAAGTGGTCTATTTTTTTATATAGTTGGTCGAGAGTGGGATGCACTACATTTGTATATTGTGAACAATCTTGATTGGATGACAGTATGAATTGAACCATGTCAACAAAATGGTCACTCATTAACATGGGAAGGTGTTGCTTCATTGGTTAAAGAAGCTCATCATAATGGAGATTCCAATGTTACACCAATGGTAATTGATCTAGAAAATGGTTTAAGAGGTAGACAAGTACGTATAAATTTATTAATCACAACCCATATGTTTAATATCAACTCACGATGCAAATTATTTTCACATGTTTGAAAAATTGTAGGTCAAGCACCACAAACCTATGTACTACCATGGCCATAAATTTTTCATAAAAAAGTTGGACAACACAAAGAAAAATTGTGATTCTGGGATAACTGCAGTCTTCGAGGTCACTAATATTTCATCTAGAAATGACATGCATCCTCAAGAATATCAAAACTGATACTATGAAATTTTGGATAATATACTTGAGTGTGACTTTGAATCCTTCAAATCAATGAATCAAAATGATCCTTATAGAACTATTATTCAACATGATAATGTATTTACAATTATTAATACAAGTTCATTTGATCTAGTTGGAGATGAGTCCTATGTTCTTCCAATCCAATGTGAGAAAGTGTTTTACATAGAGGTTCCACAAAAACTGGGTTGGTCATTTTTTGTTAGACATGATCCAAGAGGAAGGCCACTGAAGTATAACTTTATGGAAGAAGAAGAAATTGAAGAAGAAGAAGAAGAAGAAGAAGAAGAAGAAGAAGAAGAAGAAGGTGGTGGTGGTGGTGGTGGTGGTGGTGGTGGTGGTGATCATGTTGATGCTGATGATGACAATGATGGTCATGATGACGATGGTAATATTGATCTAGTCATATAAATTTATTTGACTCATATGTTTTCATAATTAATTTATTATGTATTAAACTCTAATGACATGGTACAATTAATTTAATGTGTTCATTTCTAATGATTACAACATATGTGGTTTATGATACATGTGTTTCAGTTATTACTTGTATATTTAATGTATTTATTGTTTAAAAAATTACCAATGTATTGCTTATGATGCTCAATTATTGGTGTTGATTATATGCATATATTTTGTGTGATTGTAACCCTTTGTGGAAATAGGCAATTGACTATAGATATCGTCACCCCTTTTGTTGAAAATCCTACATAGCACACATAAAGTAAAGGTAATGAATTAAAAAATATACAATGATTATAATGAATGCATATTGTTCATGTTGTCTTCTATGTAATTTGTAGCATAGGTATCATGTAATTTTTGGCTAACTCAAGATAAATGATTCACATATGCAGGAAATTTAACCCCTTTTACGAGGATCCTGCATAGTGACATGGATCAACAAGTATAAGTCAATACACCCTATAGAAATAGTTTATTATTTTCTTTCTTTCTCTTTATGCCCATCTTCATTGAGTGGTTTAATAATAAGGTGTAACTTGATCATGATTTAAAGTACTACCCTCAACATCAATGGTCCAAATATTACATCAACATTACCCTTATTTAAAAAAATATCTCGCTCCTTATCAGATATATCTCTCATTTGATAGACTCTAGGAACCACCTAATAGGTACTTGTTAGATCTGTCTTCCTCAAGTGATGGAAATGTGGGAATAGAAGATGAAAGTGAGACATGTAGTAGGCCTAAAATAGGGATATCAATTAGAGGTCAAAATATTAGAAGAAAATTTAATAAATGCATGCAATGTTTCCTTGTTGAAAGGGGGTCATGTTCTTATGATGATGAGACCAAAGATGACATTGAGATGCCCTTGAGGTACACACATCTTCTAAAAGAATGGGTACCCAAGGAACTACCTCTAACTAACACTTATTTTTGTGTTAACGAGAGGATACATCGTATAGCTCCATCATTATTACATGGTTTGGGCCTATTTTCCATGGATGGAATAAAGGTATGTTACAACAAAGTTGTTGAATTGATGGAGTTTGTCAGACCTTGTTTCAATTACAATAATTAGATGCAGATTGTTCAATATAAAAAAAGTATGCGTAGGTATGCATTGTCAGCAAATTATATACATTGGAAAGAAAAGGATCAAAGTAAAGGATTTTCTATGTACATTGATGGAAGGCCAAAAGAAATAGGGAAAATTATGGGTTTTATAAATAGTACGTGACCTGGGTCAACTAATAAGAGACCCAATTTCATATTCAAGGCACGTGAGGGGAATCATGTTTTTTTTATGTCCAATAAAATCAATAAGTGCAGGGGGAACTACGAATAAATTACCATTTGAAGTGCATATATACAAAAAAAAAGTTATGATCATGGGGTTGGTAAGTACTATATACCATTTAAACTAACCTCCAATTGGAAGTTTTTTTTTAGAGGATGATAATGTAAAGGAGGATGTAACTTCAAATCTGGCAGAAAATAATAAGTTAGACTCTAATTTTGGTTGGCCTTTAGGGATCCATAATATTTTAACTAGATATTGTCTTTTTAAATAATAGGAAACCTGTATGGTTTTATAGTACCATGTTTTTAATATCAAATAAGATATGGTTACTTTATAAACTAATTTTGGTTGGCCTTGGGGGATCACTAGGTAATTCTCCAATTGGTCATTGCTTTCTCTTTTTGAGGCAGATTTCTGGATTAATCAGTAGTTGTTTTTTTTTTGTTGGATGTTCTACTGCATAATGATCCCTTGCACCTTGTAATGGAACCTCTTGTTAATTCTTGCATTCAAACATGCAGGTATGGGATGCAACAACAACAAATTCAAAGTTGCTTGTGTATTTGAAATCTTATTGCAACATTGTTCCTATTTGTAGGTAACAACCTATAGGAGACACTAATCCCATAGTCCAAGGTCAAAGTACCAACTCAACATGTGATACACTAACCTCATCAGGATACAAGAGATAAGAAATGTGGACCATCAAAAGACTAAAAATTGCACCCTAAAATCACTTGAAGCATCAAATGCCCCAATGATATGAAGACAAATAGATATAAAAATGAACATCCTTCAAGTATGACTTTGATCATTGGATTCCCAAAGACAAGAAGAGAGAAATACAAACGAACATTGTCTCTCTCTTCCTGTCTTTCGGGCATCCAAAGCTTCAAGTCATTATTGACATCATCAGTTTGGTTGACAACTTAACTATTTTGTCTTCAACAACATTGCCAGAAGAAGGCATCTGTGAGTAGTTTAGCTATATTTGAAGTCAGGTAATTTGAACAAATTAAGTTTATATTCTTGTAATTTGTTTGTTGATATTGGGTTGTAACCATGAGTATGGACATGACTAATTAATGTGTATGAGAAAGAAACATATACGGACATTGGATGAGTGGATAGAGGTATGTTTTTAAGGGTATAATATTATTGACAATTTGTTGTAGGAAGTAGGCCTAATGTATGAATTTGATTATGATTGATATTCATATAAGATGCAAGCTAACATTGGATAAATCAATTTTTTATGCAAGAACTAGAACCCCCTTTGGTGAGTAGCCTAAGTAGTGTACATAAAGGCAAGGTGATGATTCTTCTAAGGGATTGACATGTATAAGTCTTTCAGCACTTACATGAGGTTGTTACAAAAAAAACATTAATCTTAACTTGATGGTTAACATTGAATTGTTTGTATGTTTGTCATTGAATGGTTCTGGTTCATATGGAGGAACCAGAACCCCCTTTGGTGAGTATATAGGTGGATTTTCTAGGTATTTTTCATGTCCACTATGCTTGGCCATTCATCATGTATGTTAACTATCAACCTTCCCTATCACTTCATCATGATTGAAATCCTTTGGCACTGTTGTTCTTTTCCATGATCATTTTGATTTCTCTAGCCTATAAATTGTTGTCACTACTCACTTTTTCTCTTCCTAGTCTAGATGAATTTTATCTTCAAAGTTATACCTTTTCTACCTCTATCATATTTGAATGAAACATGTCTTTGAGAAATTAACAATGATGGATACGTTGTATTTGAAGATGAATCTAATGATTGCAATTGCATAAGAGTTATGAATACTGCTAGATGAAATTTATTTTGAACTTTTATATGGCACTAACTATGCATTCTTCCTTATTTTTCTTTAGGGGTAGCAATGGGATCAAGGTGGAAATCTCATGTTTCTTTCATAATGGGTGTTATTATGTGATTGGTATCCCTTTAGGAGTGGTTCCATGTTGGGTGTTCAAATAGGTGTTTTTGGCGAGTGCTACTTCTTTCAAGGAGAATAGGCTAATATATAATGAATTGAAATTCTTATTGACTTACAAAGAAGATTTTGTAGAGATTATTGGACTTGTAATTTTTATTCATACAATGCTCATCTTAACCATATTTTAGAATGTAGATAGTTCATAATAACTTGTAACTTTTTGTAACTTTATGAGAATATTGATGATTAAAATGTTAAATTGTAACCTTATGTATTTACATTGGTAAAATACTAAAATACTATGTTTGATGCTTTAAATGTAGAAATTGTGTTCACATTTTAGATGGTAAATTTAGTGTTTATATCATTTCCAAGTGTGGGAGGGCATGCAATTTATTGAAGTGGTTCTCAAAGAGCCAGACAAGCACATTGTTGCATTAGTAGATGCCTACTTTTTTCCACCTTTAAAACCTTTACTTCTTCCAAAAACCAAAGGTGGTCCAATGATTCATCGCCAACTGCCTCCTAGGCAAGCTTGGATTGTTGTTAATAATATGCATTCAAATGAGACCAGCATTTGGACTGTTCAATTATCCGAGGCTCATGCAGCAACATGTGGTGGTCAGCATAGAGGGAAATTCATTTCATCAAAAGTTGTTGAAGATGTGCAGCCACCTATGGTATGTGCTATGTATTTATTATTTAATCTAATGCAATATATCTATTATGAATTCTACAAAGCTATATATTTTTTTGCCCAAAATTCTTGTATTTAATTTGTTCTCTCAAATATTTCTTGGTTATTAATAGGGATTTTGAAGATTATAAAACTACTAATTATACTTTTCATTTGGCTTATCATTTATTCACACTTCCTTTTCTCATTCAGACACATGAAGAATACCTTCAAGTTCATGGGAAAATGATCAAGTTTAGTGGCACAATTTCTCTAGGATTTTCAATTGTATGTATGCTTCTCAAGATCACTTACCTCTCCCTCTTACATGTGTAAGATCATCCCTTATTGGCATGGCTTAGCTTAATAGCATATGGCATATTATTTGATCATTAGCTGGTTCATTGACTCATTAGCATTGGCATATGTTACAATGATTGAATGTTTCATTAACATATGCTACATTGGCATATTATTATCGGCTGGGTCATTATCATTTGCATTGATTGATTGACTCATGATTTGGTTCATGCACTTGGCTGGTTCATTGGTATTGGCATTGACATATGGTACATTGACATATTGGTTTATTCATGAGTATTGGCATTTTTCATATTTCTATATGTCATTTATGTGTGAGCACATCTCTTTTACATAACACTTGGCTTATGTTAGCATACCCTTCTTCATTGTTATGGCTGAGTCTATATTTGTGACATCTAATTGAGACTATATTGTTTTTGGTATAGCTGGATAAATGTTTCATGTATTTTGTATGCATATATGGAATCATACATAACCAATTAATTGTCATTGACTATTATGAATGTGAAGGAAGTACTTTGGTATATTAAAAACATTAGTTTGTGTTGTCCTTTGCATTGGCATTGAACAATGATATAATCTAGTATGTATGAGGAAACTTACTTTCCTTTGTAAGCTGAGTTTATTGCATATTGAGAGGGAGTTTTTCTGCTATATGCACTAACATGTTTCTGTCTAGGGCTTAGTTATAGTTGTGGAAACATATACATTATACTAGCTGGTTTTGTAATGTTTTATATTATTTAATTTAGTATGATGATTTATGCTTGTTCTATGAGAGATCTACATTTGAACACATTGGTTATTGCAACATACTTTATTGGCTTATTGTGTATGAATGGATCATACTTTCTTTCATATAGCTAAGATTATATGTGGTTCTATGTGTGAACACATTACGATTCTTATGATCATAGTTGTTATTCTTATGTGGATAAGATTTTTTTTGAGACATGATCATAGTTGTTACTTTTATAATTATATGGATTCATAAGATAATATTTTTGTAATGAGATAAATTTGGTTATGATTATTCATTTGGATATACTTATGATCATGGAATTGGAGAATATCATGGACTTGATATTCCTCTTATGGATCAGGGATCCATTGTTGAGAATTTGGTGGACATCATGGAATTGATGTTTGTAGACCATTTCTCAGAGAATTTGGTGAATATCATGGAATTGATATTAGTTAGACCATTTCTCTTGATATCATGGACTTGATATCTTGTGGTTCAGGGATTATATCTAGTAGATAGAGATCTACTATCATAGATGAGATATCTATGGTATCATTAGATAAGGAATCCATTTTGGTTATGTATTGTGATGAAGGATCTTAGAATGGATCTTTGCCTCAATTCCAAGAGGGAGTGTTGATATTATGGCCTTTACAAAAAATATCTTCTAGCTTGGATAATAAATTGTTAAGTATAAATAATAATAATAAATATATATGCTTGATTGAAATATGTGAGGGCCCAAGGTCAGCATATTGGCATAAATACCTTGTTCAATTTTGTAAGACCAAGTTAGACTCTTTGGGAATAATTTATTTCTGGCTCAAATTTTCTCTACATTCCAGGCTCAAATCTACTCTAAATTGGCGAATAACTCCAACATGTTATTAGTTCAATAGAGAAAGCTATAAAAATTTATTTAAAAAAAAATGTCATTGCTATTTTGATGTTCGTCACATTTGTCATCGATGAGAAAGCTATATGAACAATGAATTGATCCAAAAAAACCCTCATTTCTATACCGAACAACCCCCTTAGTGTTTTGACCAATTTGGTGTCATTTACATAGCATTGTTGTCATTATTTTTCAACTGATCATGTCGTACTGTATCGTAAATGTGACCAAGTGTGGAATGAGTTGGTCATGAAAGACGCTTACAATTCTTCACACAGAGCCCTTTTTTGATGTTTTCATCATTGGTTACTTGATGACTCAAACTAGTTGTAGATTTCTTTGAAAAAAAAGGTTCCACGATGACATTGGTCGATTGTTCTACATTTGAAAGTTGCAAAAATGACCTATGCATGTTGAAAATTAAGCTAAATTTTATTAGTGTCGGAACTCATACAACTTACAGATTCGAAAGGAACCTCTAACTGATGGTATACCTCTGGGAAAACAACCAACTCTATCAGATCCTCAAGAAAGCAACAACCCTATGCCATCTAGAGGTCCAAGTGCTCCTATAGGTCCAAGTGCTCCTACATCATCTTCACTAAACATGTTTGTTCGTTAAAGAAGTTTGGCTTGGTCAACAACAAATACAGTGTGGTTGAAGAATTAAAAAAAAATGAAGGTGAACATATATATGTTTGAAATTATTCAAGGCTTCCCTTCTTAAAGAGAAGAACTCCTAAAATCCATGGACCATTCAAAACAAGGTACGATAGCCAGCAGTGTAAAGGCCAACACTTCCAATATCAACACTTCCTAAGCTTTCTCGATCATGTTCAAAGACAAGATCGAGTACCACTATTCCTACTCAGTCTATGAATATTTGGAAAAACTTGCACAACTACCTAATTGATTCAAGAGCTTCATGAAACATCATGCCTTTATCCATCTGTCAAAAACTAGGCATGGTTCCGAAAATGACAAACAGAGTGGTCCAGCTTTACAAAATAGAAGTAAGGGTAATTGGCATACTTAAGGACATGCATATCCAACTAGTTGGTGACCCAAGGATACAAGAATACATTGATGTGAACATAGTAGATATCCCTCGAGACTTATGGGATGTTGCTAAATCAAGAATGGACCAAATGCTTGAGGGTATGGTTTTCCACTAATTTGACCCAGTTGTGGCTACGATGGAAGGGATTGAACAATTAAATCAAGATCGATGCTGAATAAAGTTCTATTCACACAGACTGACCTAGGTACCCATCAGATGGATGACTTTCTCATGTTCTAAATCAAATAAGTTGATGAACGAGATCACATTCTCATATAAGGCCTACAAGAATTCAACATCAACGATGACATTTTTCAAAACTTTATCAGCAGCATGACGATGATCCTGCACCACCTAGGGAGGGATATGAACCCTAACATCCTCCTATTGCTAGGGTACTGTCAATTGCATGAAGTAAGTCATTCAGAATTCACATTCCCTAGTTTCCAAGAAGTGTTGTCACGAGTGTTAACTCAAATTTCCCTACCAATCAAAATCCTAGAGAGACTTGAGATAGAAAAGGAAATCCTTGAGGTGGTGAATGAAGGTGACACCGTGCCAAAGAAAGATAGTCCCATTATTCCAGACACTCTGACCTCGAGAAAAGAAATTTGGTCATATTTAGATGATAAGAGCACTACCTTGAATGTATTCAGTGACTGGAGCACTTCAGATGACGGTACGTGCCCACCCCATAGAAAGCTACAAGAACACTAGGAAGGTGAAAGTGTTAAATCCCTCGACCTCAAAAATATTTAGGGGTTAATGAAAGAAGAGTTAACCTCCTCAGATAGTGATGGGGTAAAGAAGAAGAAGCTCAAAACAAGGGGATTCTCAGGAATGTCTAAACCAAGTCAAACCCCGTAAAATAGTACCAAATATGGAATTACATTTTGATGGGTCCAAGTGTAAACAAGGAGTAGGTGCGGGGATTGAATTAATAAATCTAAGAGGTAAGTATTTCTATGCTACTTATCGGTTAAAATTTCTATGCACTAACAATGTTGTAGAATACAAAGTGTTGGTTCATGGGCTCCTCCTAGCTCATGAAAAGGGAATAAAATCCTCGACGGTAGAAGGAGACTTGCAACTGATCGTCAAATGAATCCACAATCAATATTCTTGCAGTGATAAGAGGCTCTCATCCTACCAAAATAGGGCATGAGACTTGATCAAATACCTTGAGGCATTTAATATCAAATCCATCCCACAAAGAAAAAATGTCATTGTTGATGCCCTAGTGGTGTCCACCAATTCATTACACCCGATGGATAAATCTAAACTAAATAAGTTCTCAGTTGAACTCATTGCAGCCCCAACTATCCTGGATAACATTACCAATTTCCAAGTCTTTCAAGATGACCAAAACATCTGTGAGTTCATAATGTGTACAGGTATGTTTGAAAAGCATATTATAGATGAAGGGAAGGAAGAGGCAGAAGAAGAAGTCAGCCCAGAGGTCCTAGATGATCAAGACATCATAAACCTGAGGACCAATTCCATACCAAAATGAATGGTGGAACTAGAAATAATTTTTGATAGTGACGGGACTGCTATGAGAAGATGCCCAAACACACCCCCCCAATGGTAAAGAATGTGAGACATACAACCTTGGCATGGAAGATGAGCCAAGAGAGGTCCACATCAAGAAAGTATTGACCAAAGAAGAGAAGGAGAGGATGGTCAAAATCCTTACTGAATATTGAGATGTCATATCCTGGAGTTATGAGGAACTAAAAACATATGACACCTCAGTTATAGTGCACAATATTATGCTGAAACTAGACTCGAAACTATTTCAGCGGTGTCAACATCCTGTGAATCCTACGATGGAGCCCCTAATACAAAAGGAAGTCCATAAGCTTCTAGATGCAAGGATCATGTTATCAATTCGACACTCCATGTGGATAGAAAACATGGTAACCATGATAAAGAAGACCAGTGAGATCATATTGTGCATGGATTTTTGAAATCTAAACAAATCCTGTCAAAAAGACAACTACCCACTCCCTTCGATGAAGTACTGCAAGTAGTAAATGGTTCCCAAATGATTTCCTTCCTGGATTGTTATTCAGGTAACAATAAAGTAATAGTATAAGAGGAAGAAAGGCTAAAGATGACATTCACCACCAAATGGGGGACATTTGCCTATTGACAAATGCCTTTCAGTTTAATCAATGTCAAGGCTACTTTCCAGAGAGCAATGGACCCTGCTTTCAAGGCTCTAGTTGTAAAGTGTATCATCATCTATATGGACGATCTGAATATTTTTTCAAAATAGTGAACTAATCATATAAGCAATCTAAAGAGACTCCTTCAAAGGTATAGGAAGTATGGGATCTCCCTCAATCCCAAGAAATACGTATTTGGGGTCATAGAAGGAAAGTTACTAGGGCACATAATTTCAAAAACAAGGATAGTAATTGAACTTGAATGGGTCTAAACCATTCTCAAGATGACACCGCCTCATAGCCACAAGGAGTTGAAATCCTTCTTTGGGAAGATTAACTTTGTGAGGAATTTCATTAGCGGTTTTGTTGAAATAGTTAAGCACCTCAATGACATGCTGAAGAAAGATGCTAAAATTGAGTGGACTCCCCTAGTGATAAATTCATTTGAGAAGATCAAGGACACAATCGCTATGACCACTATCCTTGTTAGTCCAGATTATACTATCCCTTTTAAAGTGTATTATTTCACATCAGAACACTCTTGTACAGGCATCCTCACACAGAGGAAGAATGGGGAAAATGAGAGACTAATAGCCTTCATGAGTTTCCCCCTTAAGAATGCCAAAGTTAGGTACCCCAACCTATAAAAAAAATATTTTTCTTATTCAAAGTGGTGAAGAAATTATAGCACTACATCCTGAGGAGCAAAGTCTTTGTGATAGTCCCCCGACGTGGCTGTGAAATCTTTGTTGATGCAAAATGAGCTATGAGAGAGAAGGGGAAAGTGGATAATGACCCTAAAATAGTTTGACCTCGAGATCCAACCCATGAAACTAGTAAGAGGCCAAGGCTTGACAAAATTGATCTCTGAAGTAGAAGAGGGTCTAATATGCCAAACTTACACCAACTAGGGTGTGATCACAGATATATGGTATCAAGATGTAGTCTATTACCTAATACACAACTACAGCTCATAAGGGATGAGAATCTCATAGAGAAGGGCTTTGAAAATCAAAATTAACTCCTACATGCTAAAGGATGGTCAGCTATTTAAATGCAATTACAAACGTTTGTACCTAAGAGGCCTAGATAGACTCGAAGTGAAACAAGTCCTAAAATATTTCCATGACAAATATGGGATAGGACACAGGTCAGCTGAAGAAATTTCCCACTAAATCTTGAGAGCGGGATATTTTTTCCAACATTGTTCAAACACACTAGAAAACATGTAAGATCATGCCACACTTTCCAGATAAGCGCAAATCTAGAGAAAAATTTGGCGATGCCCTTATAGAGAGTATATGAGATATGTCTGTTTGCCTAGTGGGGCTTGGATTTTGTTGGAATGATTAACCCCCTTCATCTGTAGGTCATAGGTTCATCCTAATGGCTATCGATTACTATACGTACTAGACGGAGGCCTAGGCATTGAATAATTGCACCATGGAATTTGTAACCAAGTTCTTAGAGGAGTACATCATAACCAAGTTTGGGATGTCATTCTATCTGATATGTGACAATGCTCCCTCTTTTTCCTCAGCCTCTCTCACAAAATGGGCCTTTGAAAATTAGGAAATCCTCAAATTTTCTTCTAAGTACTATCCACAAGGCAATGTCATAGTAGATTCCACAAACAAGAACCTGACGACAATGATTAAACGCCTTCTAGATGACAAACCCCAGGGTTGTCACACACAATTGAAATACACTTTTTGGACTGACCGATTAAGGATTAAGAATGCCTTGGGGAAATCCCTATACCAATTGTTCTATGGTCTACAACCAGTCTTCCCTATGAACTTGAAAATCCCAATCTTGAGATTTATGGACCAATACCTGGAAGGCAAAGATCAAGTGCAGGTTTGACTCATGAACCTCCTCAACCTAGAGGAGAAAAGAAATTTGGCCTTGGATCATGTGTCAAATCACTAGGCCATCATCAAGCAGTGGTTTGATAAGAGAGATACCATTAAAGCTTTTAGGATCTCTAATCTTTTCCTCATGTGGCACAAGGCAAAAGAAAAGTTAGGCAGCCACACCAAATTTCAAAAATTGTGGATAGGCCCCTATCAAATATCAGAGATCTTGGGGAAAACACTTTCAAGATCGGTGCCTTAGAAAGAGAGTCAATCCCATTTATAGTCAATGGGAAATTCCTCAAACACTATTTTGTATCCTAAGTGGGACTTCCGTTTGTCCCTTGTATCATAGTTTTGTTCATTTTGTTTTCTCTTTTTTCTTTCTTTCTTTTGTTTTCCCATTGTCAGTCTATTTCTTTCATCTGTGGTTGTTCCCCTTCTTTTTTTGGGGGCTCGATGCTTCCTTTTTCTCTGGGTCAGTGTATCTTAAAATCATTCTTGATGGTCCTTAAAATTGGAGCAATGGTATTTCTTGGTCAAATTATCCAAAGAAAAATACAGTGCAAAGAACGTTCCCAAAATCATAAGTGGAGGTATCTTCCATTGACAATCAACAAGATGTTTGATGCTCAGTCGTCCTAATCACAAATCACACTAAGAAATGATACCCAAGAATGTTGGTTTCTCAAGAATTTGTCAATTGAGACCATCACTAGCATGTTAATTTGTGTACCCACTGATCCCAAAACCCAAGTCTAGTGAATACAAAGGCAGGAGGAAAAGGAGAAAAAACTGAAGATAAAAGAAACAAGTGAACCATCCAGGAAAAATGACTTAAAAGGTGGTCACAATCATAAAATATGGGTAGCATAGCCTAATCATTGCTTAGATTACTCAAAGAAGACAATATGTGCCTGAATATAGAATTACACAGATCAAGGGTTGTGATGTGGCTCAGGGAAGAAAATAAGAAATTGTTTCAAAGAGAAGAAGAACTCTCTAACATAGCTCCAGCCCTAGAAAACTGAATAGTCAAGGGTGACTCTAACAACCTCTACTGGGGCTATGGATGCTCGTTCAATAGTAGAGAAAGGTTATATTGGAGACTTGGGTAAAAAAATTTGGGGCTATGGATGCCTGACTAGTAGTAAAGCTCTTTCTAGGAAGCCCTAGTTTACATGGAGAATATTGGGAATAACTGACAAATGCTCTGGTCACCAAAATCAAAGTTTGGTAAATGAATACACATGAACACACATTGGGAGATAATAAAAAAATTTCAAACTGGGAAGTCATTGAAAGATAGTCAACATGATCAGCTCTTGGTTTTTGTTCTGCTGCAAAAGTTAAGATCTAGAAGGGTTTTGATGATAAAGAAATGCCTCAGCCATTTCTCCTTTTTGTTGGGGATATTTTTTGTGGGTCCACAACAAACACCCCATTTTTTGGTCCTCTGACCATGGGGTCCCCCTTTCTTTTTGGTTTTTGGTCAGCTCCTCCCCCTATTCCTTGAACTCTGATCTGGAGGGTCCTGTTGAGGAAGCAAAATTACTTTTCGACCTTTTGCACTTTTAGTGTTTCAGACATTGGGAGGTCCTCCGACCTCCAAAATGCTAAAACACTGAAAAGGTGAAAGGTTGAGACCACACCATTTGATTCTTTGATCGTTGAAATGTTAAAAGTGGAAGGTCACCAGGCTTCAGGGTTTTCAGCCACAGAAACCCTAAAGTGGCTGATGTCACCCCGCGGGCTATAAAAGTAACTCAAGCCTTTTTTTCCTAACTTGTTTTCTTTCCACCTACAATTTTTTCAAGCTCCTTGCACACCCTCTTCTTTCTTCCTCACCTCCTCATCATTCATCATGTCGTGGTGATCCTCCTCCTGATCAACAACTTTTTTGGTCTCCCCCTTTCCTTGCACCTTTTCAAGTATGGTCTCTTTGTCAGTTCCCTTCCCTTTCTTCCTTTTGTATTTTGGGTTTTAGGGTTTTTTTTTTTTGTTTAATGTTTGTGTTTGATCAATTGTTGTTTTTGGGCCATTTTTCCTCCCTCCTAGGTTTCTAGGGTTTGAACCCTTGGACCTTTGGTCAGGTTGTGGCCTCTTTTTTTTTTTTTCACCCTTTTGTTTTTAGGTTATCTTTTCTTTTTGTTTCACAACTAAGTTGCAGGTTTTTGGCCTCTGAAAGGCCAAAAATAGCCCCCCATGCCAGAAGCAAAATTTCACCAAGTGCAGGACTACACTTTTGGAGTTTTGGAGTTTCACGCAAACAGATAACACTGAAACTTTAAAACTCTAAAACACCAAAGACAAGGTTGCCCCCTCCCATAAATTTCATTGTTTCACACTCTAAAACTTTATTCGGACCTTCACACACTGAAAGGTCAAGATCCATTTCATCATCCCCCAAAGTCTATCATATTTTAGGCTTTTGCACCCTGAATTTCCCCACAGTTTTCGCATTCCACAAGTCTAAAAATAATTTCTTCTCCACGATGTCATCCCTCAATTTTTGGCCTTTCGCACCTTGACCTTGTCTTCAGAGTCTGAAAGTCTGAAAGACCGAAAAGTGTTATGAAGTTTCATTTCTGGCTACTTAAGAGCCATCTTCTTCTGGCTTTCTTAGTTGTAGTTTCTATTTCTATTATGCTTTAGTTTTTTTCTTCAATAAGATATTGATGTTTGCATGTTTCCTTGTAGGAATGCCTGAAAAGTGAATAGTATCACTGATGAAGTACTTATATAAAGGATATCATCCCCCTTCCAAGATCGGGAATCAGCACCAGGAAATCACAGATACAGACATCAGGAATGTGGACTGGAATGAGTTCTTGGTGAGGTGTTCCCAACCAGCAGGAAGAACTAAAGATTGCACATCCCTACTCTTCTCAAGCCTGGTCAATGCAGCACCACACTCAGTGTCAGTCAAGTCCTCTTAACTCATCATGACATTGGAAAACCATTACACACAAGAGGAGAGGGTGGTTAAAAACATAGAAGGATAGTTGGCTCTTTATCTTAGGCCACACAACATTGAATATTTCTTCCATCTTTAGAAAGGTGTTGATAAGTTCTATGACTTCTCTATAGAGAAGGGCTTGAGGTGGTTTAGAAACAAGACCCAAGAGGCTTATGAAATTGCAAATCAAGAATACCTCCTGCAGCCTCTCCCAAAGAATAAGCTAGATAAAATAGAACTAAGGATGGGGTACTTGAAGGATGACATCCAAGTAGCACTCACAATGATAAGCCTAGTATATGGACTACCTCAGTCCATCCAACTCGAGAGCTGGATGATCCTGATAATCAAAAAGATAAAGAGACACAAGGACATATTTTTTTGGGCCACCATCCTAAGAGACAAGCTAGATCACAGCAACTGACTACTGTAAATCACAATCCCAAGTTTTACATGACTTCATACATAGTGTACCTGTTGCTCGCCCGAGTAGACTATCCAGGGATTATAAAATTAGGAGCCTTTGGTTAGCTAAATGCATGGCCCTTCACCACCTATCCACAGTTGATAAGAAGAGCTAAAATTCTAAAAAATAGCCCAAATTACCGAATATTGAATGATGCATTCATGTTTGTAGTCATTAGATTCATAGAAGGTGACTATGCAAAGAGATTATAGGAGGAAGTTGCTGCTAGAATAAGGGCCATAGGGGAATATTATATATAATTCAGAACTTTCACATACATCAAAGTGGTGGGATCTACCTTGAGTCCCAAGAAACTACCCAAGTACCCTTCTGATTGGGTAATCATTCTGGAAATAGCCAGGCATCTCGCAGATGCCTACGAACATATCAAGCATGAGAAGAAGCATTGTTGAGATTTTCCCATTTCTATAGGCCCCTACACTCTCCAGGATATGAAAACTTGAAAATCATTGGCCTTTGGGTGGGACGAGTGCCCAATCCAAACATATGCACACATCCAGGCCATATTTGACCCCATAGGTACATATAGTTATATTATTGGCAAATACTACATCCATGAGCCACATATTGAAGATCATTGGATGAATTGTGTTTATTTGTATGCCAAGGTGAGGTCAAAACTATCCAAAGGATTGTTGTCTCTACTAAGAGCCATGAAAATGTGGTACATCTTAGCCGGTCTCTGACCTTCCACGCCAGCAAATAGAGGGATTTTGGTCACTAGAACAAATTTATTAGTCAAGGCATCCATTCAGGCAGCTATACATGTGGCAGATTAGCTCTGTTAAAGAGGCCTCCCAGCCTATAGAAGTTACGTTCTATAGGTTTTTATGCACCACAAAGGTACTAAGGGAGATCTTCTGTCAGCATAGCAAAATCGACACCTGTTCACTGTGAGATTAATCACAATGACATTTTTTATATACCAGTTCGGAAGGGCTTGGCTTTAGCCTATTACCGGTTGGGCAATCCACTCTCACCAGCTCTGTTAAAGCTCTTGGGAGGTAGCCACACTAAAAGATTTGCATGAATTTATCTTACACCCAAGATCCACGAAGGCAAGGGGAAAAGATACGTTCATGCAATTCTTTGGGATTAAAAATCTAGAGAAAACTTCAAACACATAAGCAAAGTGATTCTTTTTAAACACCAAATATGAAGTGTTATTTAACTACAGGACGCAGACATGATACTTTTGGAAGATACACAAATTCTTCGACAAACATCCTGCATCAAACTCATTAGTATTTTATGATTTTGTATTCATTTATAACATCCTGCAAATCAATGTTAGGTTGTAATCAAAGATAAGCATCAAGAACAACAAAGCCAAAGATTAGGCAGCGTTAGAAAAATTAGAAAATTGGAAATATGATTGCAAATTTAGAAATTAGACAAAATATTATGCACTTTCAAAAATAATTGCACTCAAAAATGTTATTGTATGAGCCCGTACGAGGCTTTGGAAGCTACAAAAGAAAGGATTAGATAGGTATAGTGATGAAAACCCACAATATATGATAACTCTATGACTCAAATCTAGAAACTAAGAATAACCCATAAATCTTCAGACAATTCTACCTAAAATATAAAAAAATTGCACTCAATTTGGACCTAAAATGAGTAAGATATGATCGTTTGAAGTTAGATTGCAATTTTAAAAACTCCAATGGTGAAGGAAAAGACTTTTCAAACTTTGCTGATGTTAGTAGATTGTGGCATTAAAATTGATGGTTTCATCGTTGTCACAGAAGTCCATGCAAAATGATGGTTTGATAGCTGTCGAATTTAACACAGTAATTTTTTAGAATTTTTTTTTCAAAAATCTACCTCGAGCTGTGTGCAGAAAAATCTAAAATCTGCCTCAATTTCTATGCAACGGGTCATCTAGCCTACTTGGGCAAAAAAAAATTTCAATAGATTTGACTTTCACCGGATATGGACAAGTTTATACTCATTTTCAACTAAAACAACATTTCGGACGTGATTGTGCAGTCACATTTGGCTCAAAAAGAGATTTCGGTAATATTTGGCTCAAAATGACATTTGAGCCCCACGGTGGGTGCCATAAATGTGCATGTGATAATGTGTACCTATTCCTGCAACTACAAACACACACTTTAATGAACCATTATGAGGTTAACATATTAGAAAATGACAAAAGCATATACTGAAATGCCCAAGGCTAACCGACATCGGCTCATTGCCTTCTAGTAGGCAGGAGTTTGAATCTTGATCTCAGGTCATTGCAAGAAATAGTGACTACACCACATCCTAAATGAAGGATTTTGAATCTAAAATGTTATGATTTTAAATGATATGCAAATGCAAGATTGATCCCAATTGAAATCAAACTAACAATAATTAATCAACAAACTATGAAATGTTAAAATGCTTGAAAGCTTGAGAAATGAAAATTGCATAATAACAATAGCTAAAACTGGGATCCTTTGTGAAGAAAATGAAGCTCTCTTTTATAGAAAATATCTCCCAAAATCGACGGTTGAGATTGAAGGAAATAAGTGGCTTAGATTCAATTTGAGGAAGCACAATCCATGTGCAAGCAATTTGATTGGTCGAAAGATTCAGTCTTTTTGGAAACTTTCAAATTGATTTTTAGTTAACAGTTTTGTTTCCAAAATGATAAATAGATAGGATTAAATTAACTGAATAAAACAAATTTGTTTCCAAAATGAGAAAAGATAATAATAAATCAACTAAATAGAACAAATTTATTTCCAAAAATCAGTTGATGACATCATATGCATTTTTAAAGATTTAATTGATTTTAAATGCATATTTTGTTTTTATTAATTAATTTAATTCCTTTTTTTTATTTTTATTGACAATTTGGTAATTTTATTTAATTAATATATTAGAATATCAATTAAATAATTAACTTAAGGTTTATTTTCCAATATATTATATTTTAGGAATTAATTAATTAATCAAGTGTGATGATCGATTAGGACCTAGGGTTCAGGTTAGATTAGCTTGCATTTGATGAATTAGTTGTTTGATTTAGGACTTAGGATAATCAAGATTAGGGTTTCTTGATAAATAATTAAGATTAGGGGTCTAGGTTTTTGATGACCATTTTTAGGTCATTACATTTGCCCCTCTTTGAATTGATGTGCGATCAGTGCAGTGATTCAAAGACTTGTTAGCAAGAAGACATAGAATAGTTTGATTTGAAGTGATGAAACCATTCTTTTGAAGAAGAAGACTGACTTCAAGCTTGATTGGATGAAGATCAATCAAAAGATATAAATAGAATGCTCAGTTTGATTTGAAGTGATGAAATTGAACATCTGTCAAGAACTTTTAAACCTTTTGATTGGTTCGAGTGAATTGCCAGTTTGATTTGAAGAGATGAAACTGATTACCATTAAGAGATTTGATTAGCAAGAAAATTGACTTGATTTGAAGTGATGAAGCCAATTTGATCAATGTATCTGGTTTCAATAATGAATAGCTCGTATAAGACTGATCTTGTCTGGTTTTGAGTGTATTCATCACTGTATAAGACCATTGATTAGGTTTCCTTTGATTTTAAGATGATCTCAACTTGATTTGATGCAATGAAGCTGAGACGCCCCAAGTGATGGGGTTTTGATTGATAATGTGATCACTGAAATGTTGATGTCCTGATCCTGCCCCCTCAGGAGCAAAATTGAAATATGGCTAGGTGCCCTAATGATGAGAAGCAATTCAATTGATAACATGATGCAAGAAGAAGTTGATCTGAATAGAAATAGGTCCCAAGTGGTTAGGAAAAAATATGTACTTGATGGGAGGTCCTGTTGACCGAGATTAACCAAAAGTAAGATAGGAGGATTTATTAGAAGAAAAGCATGAGATATTTCCATTGTTTGTGAAAGTGGTCAGTTGCAATTGGCTGAAAAATTCAAATGTCATATTTTGATTTTGATCTTAAAAATGGAATTAGGACAGTCAAATAGCCAAGGGTGTCATTTTAATGTCAATCAACGCACAATTGACCACTTGTCAAAAGGAAGATTGATCGATAAGAACCTCAAATCCTTCACATTGTAGATAGATATTTAGATTATGTAGATTTCAACAACATGCAGATGAAGATGCAAGACTAACATGAATGCAACCTAAGGTGTAGTCACTGAACATTTAGCAGTGAAATTTTTCCATCATCGAGCATTTTTGGGAACATCAAAGCCGATACAATCCTTACTGGTGCCACTGCAACCATAAGACTATGAATATGACTTTCATCGGATAATATATGAGAAACTAACATAAGCATCAGGGAACAAAAGACAAGATGACTTGAAAATTATTTCTAGTTGATATTGCAAGAGTACACCAGTATCGAGGCATTCAAAGCCAAGATAGCCTTGAGTGCGATCTTGCGTAAACAAGCAAAGCAATAATAGTCAAGGAGATATTTCTGACCTTTCCTTGGTATACAAATAAATAGAATCAAGGGATGTGAGGCTTTTCCACCTTAATGCAGGAGCTCTTACCACATACACCCTATTTATTTGATGTTTTTGGATCATTGCGACCACACCAACAAGCAGTAGACAAAGAAAAGATTGATGAAAAATCAATGAAAATAGACAACATACAAATAGAAGTTCAACATACTTCAGCCTATTTCAAATTTTTTGGATGTGAATATGTATGAGGTATTGAGAAACATCATTGTTCTTATGAGTGCAATGTGTTTGATTGCTATCGATCTATTGTTTATGTTTGTGATATCCAATGTGTGTTAAGAAACAAAGATGCATCCAAAGATAGTGTTAAGAAACACTATTGTTTGGGGGTGTTAAGAAACACATGTTTGTGTCATTAGTGAGTTGTCCTTCAGAAATGACAAGATTACTAACTCTGGTGTAATCCAAAGATGTGATCAAATTTGGGGACCCATGCCCCATGGTAACAAACTCTGATTGAAGATAACTGACTTGACTCATACTGCGAGGACAAAGTCTATTCGATTGTCCCCGGACTATGACTCTGGATTAGTTTCAAGCCAGGAGGGTTCTCAGAAGAACCAGAGTGTTCATTCTCAAGCAAGATCACAATGGTTTTCCCCCAATGTCTAGCAAGGTGGAGGTCATTATAGATGGATTAGAAAGTTTATGGATGAGGCAAATAGACAATGATGGATGAAGAGGATGAATACAACCCTCAAGGACAGTCTCCTCAAGATTACCCAAGATAGGGAAAAATGAATATAGCAATGTAGGCTCATGGAGCGGTCCTGGATAACATATAGGATAATGACCTGATGACATGAAAAGTATGTGGTCCAAAAGATTAGACATGTCAAGAGACTTCTAAGGACTTATTTTTCAATTTTGATCAAGACCAAGGGGTCAGTTAGATAGGATAGTGATGGGATTGATTTGGATAAAGGGTGATAGAGGGTATAAGTGGATGGTTTGGATTATGGAAGTAATGCTTAAAGATAGGAAGGCTAGGCTTGGGATAAGCAAGATCATAATAGGGTGTCATGGATGAGAGCAAGTGAATAGGCTAATGGAAAAGACAGTGAATGTCAAGATACATGCGTGTTCATGGATAGGCTCAACCTTGTCAAGATCACCGGAAGGAACATGGATACTCATGGGCTAGTTGGATGTAACATATGATGGATAAGATGACATGGAAGGGACTTTCCCCCAAGTGAAGAGTGCAAGCAGGAAGAATTATGCATCATGCCTATTTGCTAGGTTTTCATAATGGTACTTATCCAAGGTGCTACAAGAAGTGGTTTTCACCATAGGATGGATTGATTTATATTTACTTTTGCTACCAAGGCTCCTGTTTACTAGGTTTTCACCAAGGCACTTTTTTCTTTATTTTTTTTTTTTGTACTTTTGATTTTATGGAGGAACTTAAGCTTCTTTCTCTTTTGATAGTGCTCCTTTGAAGGATATTCTATGATTGGCCAAGGCCACTGAAAGTATGCTGAAAGATGTTGATAGGTGATGGTAGGGAATGAAATGGAGGATAAGGGAGATGGTAGCCAAGGATTTATGTGATGGATTGGATAAGAGTAATGAAAGGATATAGGATGGATGGATAAGAGGTAGGTGAGGGATATTGGATAGGGTATTGAAGGGGTTTGTATAGAGGTAGATGGAAATGGTGATAAGTGTGATAGCTAAATGTGGCCTTCTTACCTAGCCATGCACTTCAACATGGTCATTGTTCACAGTCACATACAAGAATGGATATGAAATTATTCATCTTGCATGTCTGTATGATTTGACCTGTTGCCTCCTCTCTAGTTGGGGTTTTGAATAAGCTCTTAGAAATGAGAGTCCAACAACCTAGACCATTGCTAGAATGGAGGATTTAAGTAAATATGCAAATGCAATATTAATCTAGAGAGCTTAATCTAATATAGAAATGAATGCAATATTAATCTAGAGAGCTTAGTCTAATCTAGAAATGAATGCAATATTAATCTAGAAATGATATATTAAGCTAAGAAAGTGAAAGATTAAGCTAATCTAAGAAATGAACAATGATATTCAAACTAAGATTAGAAATGTGATTTAACTATGCAAATTTAATCTAAATGATATTAAACTAGCATGATATTAAGATTATTGCAACAATTTTAAAATCAAAGCATGCAATTAGAAAACTAGTGAATTCAAATTACAAGATTACAAAATTCAAGACTAGTTTGAATGAGAATTGAGAGGGTTCTTTTATAGACTTAGAGTCTGTTTAGAATAGAAAGTTTCCTTTCAGAGAAATAGTTAACTTATTGAGAATCAATTGAGAATAGAAAGTTTCTTTCAAGAGAAACAGTCAACTATTGTCTTTTTGAGTGAGTGAGTCAGTTAACTAATTTGTTTCTCTTTTCAATCACAGTTAACTCAAAGTTTCTATTTCTGAACTGGAAAGAAGATTTTGGAGAGAATATTTAATTAAATAAATAGAATATGACCTCATAAATATATTTTCTCAATTATTTGAAAAATTAAGTTCAATTATTGAAATGAGGGTATTTATTTAATAATTAAATATTATTTAATTCCTTTTTATGTGTTTTAGCTAAAAGGGGTGAATTTAATTTAATTAAAGTGCTAGGACTTTATAATTAAATTAATTTGATCATAGGGTTTGTTTAGCTAATTATAATTGATATTTAGGAATTAAATATAATGTATGATTAATGCAGATTTAGGGTTTTTTGCATTTGACACTTAGGTCAAGTAGAGTCAGTCCAACTTAGAATTGCCTAGTACAATAGGACTTTGATGATTCAGAAGAATGATAAATGCAACAAAATTGGTTAGTGTTGCATGATGCCAATTTTGTGGTGTTACATTTTGCCCCTCTTTGAATTGATGTGTGAGTAGTGCATTGATTCAAAGAATAGTATGATGTCTGAAGAATAGAAGAATAGTTTGAAATAGATTTCAAGAATTGATGATGGTTTCATAGCCATCTCCAGAATAGAGCTTAACTCTCTGAAGTCTAGGTTAGATTTTCGAGACACTAGTTAGATCAATTTTTCAAGGGTTATGTCCAGAATGAAGCTTGATCCTCAGGAATCCAGGTTAGATTGCCCAAATACCTAATAGTGATATTTCGAGAGCTATCTCCAGAACAAATCTTAACTCTTAGGGATCTGAGTTAGATTTCTCAGATGCCAAATAGATTTCCACCTTTCAAAAGACTATCCCCAGAACAAGGATCAATCTTCAGGATTTAGGATTAGATTTCCCTAATACCTGTCCATTTGAAAGTTAGTTAGAAGTGATTTTTAGGACTATCTCTAGAAAAAAGCTTAGTCCCCTCAATATCTAGGTTAGATTTCCCAAACATTGGTTAAATTGAGTTTTAGAACCCTCTCCAGAATGGAGTTTGATTTTCAGGAGCCAAGGTTAGATTGCCCCAATTCCTAATAGATGAGGTTTTTGAGAACCATCTCCAGAATGGAGCTTGATCCTCAGGGATCTGAGTTAGATTATTCATATACCAAATAATGATATTTCAAGAATCATCTCCAAAATGAAGCTTGATTCTCAAGAGCCAGGGTTAGATTTCCCTAACACCTAATAGATGACAAGATATAAGGAACAAAGATGCCCCTAGTGATTCAGATTTGTGGAACACCTAGTTTTGACTGTGAGGTACAAAAAGTGAACATGCCCTAAGTGATGAGATGCCCCTAGCAATGAGGACTTTTGAATTCAGATAAGATTGATTGAAATATATTGAAGGTGGTTCAATGATGTAATCATCCTGCCCCCTTGGGAGTGAAATGGAAAGATGACACACCATAATGGTGATTGAGAGTGAGAAATCATAGATAGATGTTGAATCAATGGTCAAGAAGAACTCAAAATAGATTACAAAAGAATTCAGAAGATTTAGAATCAATTTTGAGTGATTTCAAGGTCTGGTTGACCAAGTTTGACTACACAAGTGTCTGAAAATGTCAGAAAGCCAACTACACAAGCGTCTGATCGCGTCGATCCAAAAAAAATTTAAATGTGATTTTGAGCTATATAGAAGTTTCAGATTTTGATTTCGATCCCGAAAATGGATTTAGAGGGGTCAATTTAGCTAATGGTGAAATTTTCACACAAAATGGAGCACTTTAGAAAATTATGTCAAAACCTATATATGAGTCAAAAGTGTCATTTTCAAATCATTTGCATCCGTTGATTTTTGAGAAAAAGAACTCTAATAGAGAATGGTGGTCCCCATGAGTACTCATCAATTTGAGTGATCCATGCGTCATAGTCGACTGGCAGCGTATAGACCTCTGATAAGTGGTCAAATTTACCTCTTTGTCAATTCAAATTTTTCCATTTTTAGTTGAATTTTTGCATATTTTTGTCATTTTGAAAAACTTACCCACAGGTTCTCACGCGAGGAACTAGTTTCTTCGTGCGCCCCGTAGGGAAATCTCGCATGAGGAACTGCTAAAAAAATAGATCGTCATTGCTGTCAGTGGGCATCCTCATGTGGGAGAATACCCATGTCTCATGCGAGAAACCCTATGAAAGGGGGTTTTCTCACACAGTTCATCATGAAACTTCACGCGAGCACCAATCATCACGCAAGTCAAAAAACTTCTTTGCATGAAAAGTTGCTTCTTTGCATGGAGATAACATAATGGTTTGAATGCAGAATGAGTCCACGTTGCGTCTAGTAGCATTTTTGTTAGCTTTGTAACTGTGTTTAGGATGTCTGCAATGCTCTGTTTCTCATTCTTGTATTTAAAATTATATTTTTCTTCCAAGTACTGATCCTTTGTTGTTGTTTACATGTCTTGCAGGTCAATTTCCCAGATATTGCATTTAGATCACATCGTCCAGCCATTGGCGGGCTAATTCAGTAGTTAGATGATGCTGAGGTATCCCATATTGACAGTCTAGGCCCGTCTCATCTCTATGAGGTACCCAAGATTCAAGTAAATCACAGATTAATAGGAACTTTGGTGGAGCGTTTCCATTTGGAAATGAATACCTTCCACCTTCCACAAGGTGAGATGACAGTGACACCTGAAGATATATACAGGATCCTCTAGATACCCTTCCATGGACCTAGAATAGGCTATGATGTTCAGTCGAGAGAAGGTACAATGGCCCTAAGAGAGATATTTCAGGATGACTTAGTCATTGGTCAAGCTATCACGTGGGAGGAGATGATTAGAGTATATGGACCAGGGCACTGATTACAGGTGGTTCTAGCAGCCTTCCTTGGTTGCTACCTTATTCTAGATCATGGTAAGCATGGTTTGGAGTGTGGATGGGGCCGGATGATACAACGTATGTTAGCCAAGCCTATCCATTTTGGATGGGCTCAGTGTATGCTGGCCCATATGTACCATGAGATGCATGAGATCGCCTATAGAGAGGCAAAGAGTATGGTCATAGGCATGTTTTTTTTACAGGTGTGGACATGGGAGCACTTGCCAGTTACCCAAGCCATTTGTGATGATCTGAGGCTACCTTTAGAGCCATACATATATAGATATAAGGGTCTGATTACCCATCCTGTGCTGGGTAAGATAGAGCAGTGGTGATCTCATTTGGATGATTTGGTAGCCATAGTATGGTGACTATGGAGGTTGACTGAGTTGTGGGAGGATGCCAGCAAGCAGATTCATTATATGCTTTGCTCATGACCACTTATCAGCTATGCTATTACCTTCATAGAGCGGCTCCTTCTTACACGTGTCTGGTGGCAGTTCAGTTGTGCCTAGGACATATCTCAGGAGTACTATCCTTACGCTTGGTTCAATGATGAGCTAAGGAAGGGATGGTCGATCTGGTTAGATACCAAAAAATGCATGATATGTGTGTGAGCCCTAGCTCAGACTCGGTGGGATTGCCTGAGTGGGGTAGTGGATGGCAGCATGACTGTAGAGTATTGAGAGTAATTTGTTACTCATCTATTCCCACACTTAACATATCTAGTTGGTATGGGTGCACCGACACAGGTAGTGTGTCCATAGGTACCACCTCATTAGGTACCTCTACCTCCCCCATAGTAGATACCACAGCTACATCCATAACAAGGACCATAGCAGGGGCCGCAGCCACACACTGTACACGTTGACATCCCCACTCGGCAGATGAGGATCAATCTCGATGCAAGTGGTAGTGGCAGACAGACTAGATGGAGGACATCTACTTAGTTAGATGATTTGTAGGAGTAGCCAGAGTAGGAGGAGGTTTAGTAGGAGGAGCCCATGCAGGAGGATCAACAGCAGGAGTAGCTAGGGAAGGGTCCAATTCCTGGAGACCCTTTATCACAGGCGTAGGATTCTCTACGTAGATCCAGAGAGAGTCTGATAGCTGCAAAGGCAGGTGGTAGATTCATAGGTATAGGTTTTTGTGTGAGATGCCCAGCTTCTAGATAGAGACCGGGAGCTGCAGGAGGTACGAGGGCAGCTGCAGAGGGCATAGGAGTAGCTTTGGGTGGAGATAGGACATCAGGCCTCCTGAGCGGCCTATTATTATGTAACATATGTGAGAGTGGTGCCTAATGAGGTAGAGCAGGTTCCTAGATTTTCCTCATATGCTAGAGGATCAAAGGGTGCATAGGCGCCACCTCCTCTAGATATGCCTCCTCCTCCACGTCCTCCAAGTGATAAGGCAGAGGGCCAGAGATAGAGTTTTCATATTGATAGATTAGATCAAATGATGTACCTGATGTGCTGGCATCCTTATATTTTATCATTTTTGAGATAGACT
>MU224676.1:5070254-5086789 GCA_018584345.1 Thuja plicata | reverse complement strand
ACATTGATATATATATATATATATATATATATATATATATATGAGCTCATCTTGTGGTACCATTACATCTATCATGTTGTACTTGATGAGATGTTTGTTAGATGTTTAGATGGTTTAGATGAGGCATGCAAATGGATATGGTACTAACATCTCATGCAGGTTATCATGATGTATAATAGATGCTAACCAAAAGAACTATTGAAAAGTGAGAGCGAGGATCGAATACTTGTGCAGTCACGATGAAGCCCGAGTGATGAAGAAGAACCTCTCAGTGTATGAAATCCAATTGAACACATTGAAATGTTGAACTGTTGCATCAATGAAAGCCTAAAATGCAAGTGTAAGCCTATGCTAGATGCAATCCCCAGGATGTGGTTGTTGGACCCACTGGATAGTTATCATCATAGAGCATTGTTTGGAACATCGGAGTTGATAAAATCATTATTGGTGCCACTATGACCATAAGGATATGAATATGGCTATCATTGGATTAAATATGGGAAACTAATATAAGCATCAAGGCACAAAAATCTAAGATGACCTGAACATTTTTTTCAGTTTTGATAGAGCAAGAGCACACCAGTATCAAGGCATTCAAAGCCAAGATAACCATGAGTGTGTGCTTGTGTAAACAAGAAAATAAATAACAAACAAGGAGATAGTACTGACCTCACCTTGGCATACAAATAAACAAGATCAATGGATGTGAGGTTGTTCTTCCTTAATGCAAGAGCTCTTATCACATACACCATGTTTATTTGACATTGCTAGATCATCGAGACCACACCAACAAGCAGTAGACAAAGAAAATATCAATGAAATAAATGAGAATAGGGAGCATACAAAGAGAAATCCAAGCATAGCTCAGCATGTTTCAAATTTTTCAAATATGTATAGTTATAGGGGTGTTGAAAAACACCATTGTTCTTGTGAGTGCATTGTGTTTGATTGCTATTGATAGATGTTTACTTTTGCAATATCCAATGTTTGTTGAAAAACACAAATGTAGCCAAAGACAGTGTTGAAGAACACTATTGAGTGTGGTGTTGAAAAACACCTATTTGTGTCAGTAGAGTCTTATCCTTTAGAACTGACAAGATTACTGACCAAAGATGTGATTAAGGTGGGGAATTGTGCCCCCAAGTAATGTCTAATGACTGACTTGACTTGTGTTGTGAGGACAAACTCGATTTGGTTACTCCCAAGCTTATGATTCTAGATCAGTATCAAGTCAGGAGGATTTGTAGAGAACCCAAAGTGTCACAAAAGTGACCAAAAGCTATGTATAAACTAAACAAAATAATGCCTAGACCGAGTATCAATAGATAGAGAATTTGAGTATAACTCTGACTGTAACGGATGTGAGCAATCTCAATAGTACAACGATAGTAGGTAGACATAGTGAGAACCACTAGTGACTAACATGAGAGAGATTCTCAAGTAAAGAGATCGTAGAAATAACTAGGCATCAGTAGACAGAGACAGTGAGAACTAATGGTGACTAATGCGAGGGAGATTCTCAAGGAGAGAGATCTCAATATAAGCAAAGAAATAGTAGGAAGACACAATGAGAACCACTGGTGACTGTCGTGAAATAGATCCCAAAAGGTGATAGGAAAATGTCCCCCTAGAATAGGAGGTTTCCCCTAGAGTACGACCAGTTTCAATCCATGTAAGATGGTGTCTTGATAGGTAACTGAGAGCATGCATATAAGAAAATGAAAGTAGGAAAGCTGGAAATCTAGAAAGAAATTGTACAGAGCCAAGCGATGTTGTGATAGATATAGAAATATGGAAAAAGAGGCACCTTTTTACTAGGTTTTCACCTTCTTGGAAGAAATTCTCTTTTTGCTACCATGATGCTTGTTTGCCAGGTTTTCATCAATGACACTTTTCTCTTTTTCTCTTTTTTTTTCGTATTTTTTCATTTTTTTAAATTTTTTTTGTATTTTCTAATATAGAGTAGATTTCTTGAACAGGCGGATATAGTTGCAGAACCGTGGGAAATTTCATTAAACCAGAGCCAACATGAGCCATGCCCCCTCGTGATGAGGTATGCAAAAACTTATCTAGATGGATTTTGGGGGAAAAGAAGAAGACAACTATTCCCATTACTGTATTTTCTTGCAATACTAGAAGATTTTTTGAATGATAAACTCCATCCACCAGGTAGGACAGTTCCATTTTTTTTTTGAAATTTTTTTTTATGACATTTTGCAATTTGTAGTATTTTTTTAGGACTTTACTATGTACATGAGCATTCTGAAGACATCTCATCTATAGAATATTTTTTTAGATGAAAGGCGTTGATCGGCTCCTTGAGTTTCTCTCCTTCAGTGGTGGAGAGTTGATAGGTGCCGGACCCAAATATTGCAGTGACAACATACAAACCAAGCCAATTTTGTTCAAACTTCCCCTTTTAGATCTGATGTTGTTGATTCTTAGGGTTCTCCCTCAGACCAAGGTCACCCACTTGGAATTCCCTTGGTCAAACCTTCTTGTTGTAGCTCTTAGACATTCTTTTTTGATATGCTCTTAGGTGATCGAATGCCACTTTCTAACGTTCATCTAGTAGTTCTAATTCTTGGAGTCTCAAAACTCTGTATTCTTCATCTGGTATAAGGTTGTGCAAGGAAACCTGAAGGAATGGGATTTCTACCTCTAGGGGTAAGATTGCTTCTGCCCCATATACTAGTATAAATGGGGTTTCCCCTATAGGCATTTTGATGCTTGTTCTATAAGCCCATAATGTAGGATTGATCTGCAAGTGCCAATCCCTTCCAAACTTGTTAATTGTATGGTGCAAGATTTTTAGCAAATTTTTATTTGAGGCCTCAGCCTGTCCATTACCTTGTGGGTAATAAATGGAAGAGTAGTGTTGTGTTATTCTAAACTTTTCACACAACTCATCCATGATGTTGTTCTTAAATTTTCCTCCATTATCAGTGACAATGGAGGAAGGTATGCCATAGCGACAAATGATGTAGTCCAGAATGAACAATGAGATTTGTTTTCTTATCGCTTTAATGAGTGGGACTACCTCCACCCACTTGGTGAAATACTCCATAGCTATGATAATGAACTTGTGTCCATTAGAAGATGTGGGGTGAATCTTCCCGATTAGATCAAACACCCATTCTTGAAAGGGCCAATGTGTGACGTGTTGGTAAACAGATTGTTATTTCCCAATTTAACTCTCAAATGCCCAAATTTGAAAGAAACGATAAGATACCAACAGTTGGATAATCTATCATTGGGTTGATAGATTTCCTCTGAATTGAAAGGTACATCTCCCTTAAATGAATGATCTTCAATGAATATTGATCTTTCCTAGTCTAACAGAGGTATGTTCTTAACCTAAGAATAGAAGAGGTAAACCAAGCTAGGCCTAGACAAGAACTAGTTCAGGCAAATTAAATTCAACTAAAACTAGCCAATCTCAAGATATCAGTAATCATACGAGTTCTAAAAACTAGTAATACAATGATAGATAATGAGCATGCAGGATGCAATAATGAGAGATCACTGGTTAAAACAATATTGAATCAATCCATCTAATAGGAACATTTCTCAAACTTTGAATAACACTAAAACTTCCCCTCAATTAACTGTATCAAATCATAATACAGAACCTCAGTTCAATCATAAACTATAAATCCAATTTCAATGAAATGTTCAAATTAATAGAAAGAGAAATGCAATGTAGTGGAACAGTTAAAAAAATGGTATTTAGACATACACAAGTTTGACTCAGCAAAAGGTCATTCTTCACACCAAAATTTAGCTGACCTTTGTATTGATTTTCAAAAGAGTACATATAGATCCCAGAGTTGGACCGTTACAAAAAGGGAGTAACTGAAACGGTTCAATTTCCCTAACCAGAAATGATAAACAAAAGTTTATCCATTATAAGCTCTATCAAAATTAATACAAGAGGGAATATTTATGTTTACATTTTCTTCCCTTTATCTATTTTCTCCCTATAGGTAGTGAAAGTTGTGATGACCAGAATTATCTCTTCATGTCTATTGATATGGACATTGGTATATCTGATGAGCCACTTGGAATGATCTTTGGTTAGGCTCTAAACTACATCTAACCGATCATTCAGCTCTTCCATAGCTTTATAAATGCACCCACTCAATTATTGAAGTTCTAACACCTTATCCAACTGAGAAGAGGACTGATATGCCAACTTATCCACATAGTCAGAGAAGGATTTCTGCATGGTGGTCACTTCGATCATCTCTTTTCCTTGACCACTTGTTTGTGAATCCATGTGAAGACCCTAAAGAAGTTTAATATCTTTGCTTTGTTCTCCTTTGATTTTGACATCTGTCTATTGTAGTCCCCCTTTGGCTTGAATGATCATCTCAGTCTTAAACTCCAGGCTTTGAAGCCACTCAATCAGAGGCTCATCTCCTTTCTATAGGATTCCAGCCTTTAGTGCCTCTTTAGTCTTCATCTTAACTGCTACATGTAGCGAGACTATGCATTCTTGACACTTTACCCTCTCTGATGTGAGAGTCTGTAGATTCTTTTCAATGTAGCTTCTTTCTTTCTCCAGCTTCAATAGAGTGTTACCTAGCTACTCAATAACTACCAATCCTTTGGATTTGAGCATTTAGATCCATCATTTACCAATTTTCCCAAAATGTCTATCTTCCTGCAACTTAGCTATGATATCTTGGTTCTTTGTAGTATTGGGGTCGAAGGTGGTCTGGTCACTTGGAATGCTGGAAACTAGAGTAGCTAACTATCTGATGAAGTTAGTTAGTTTAGTGACCTCTGTTGTAAGTTGGACTTTAGCAGTTTTGAGTTCCTTGAGCTCTTCTTCAATTACAATGTTGGTGGACTTCCACCAATCCACCTTAGTATCATGGCAAGCCAGTCCCAAATCAAATGACTGTAGCTCAAAATTGGTAGAGGTCAAATCCTCAATCCTACCTTCTTTTGTGGGCTTTGCTACTTCCATGCTAAAGTGACCTATTTCTGGGTCTCTGCCTAATGTAGATAGAGTATTTTCTTTTTTTACCTTGCTCACAGTAGCACTAGACTATAGGGCTTGTGAGAGAGTATCCTTGATAGGAGCTCCTTCTTCTATTCTCTTCCTCTTGTGCTCTAGAGTGTTCTCTATCCAAGACTCCATGCTAGTGACTTTGGTAACAGAGACCAATTCCTCTATGAACAACTTCCTAATGACTGGAGGAGTAGCTTTAGGCCTAGAAGCAAAAGGATTCACTGAGGTAGGAGAAGAGGAAACCAATTTAATAACTTGAGAAACCTTTTGTTGCTTTCCAGCTTCTTCATTTGATTCTATATCCGTGGTGCTAGAGCTATCCTCACCCATTTCCACTATGACAGGAGACCCTCGCTTTGGAGTATCTTGGGTCAAGGTATCACCTTGTGTGCCCATAGTGCTAAATTTGGCTGGTTTCTCTATTTCTGTATTCTTAACAGGCTTAGTTGTAGACTTGACTAGTTCTGTAGAGACTGCTTCTTCCATGGAGCTAATGATAGGGGTTGAGCCACCTCCAAATGTATTTTCCAATAGAATCATCTTTTTAGGAGGCTCATCACCTCCACCCACTGGTTAAGAAGACTCCTAGGCTATAGTTGAGATAGTTTCCAAAGATTATTTAGGGGTACTCCCCATCTCTTTCACTGCAGTTTGTCAAGATGGAGGCTTCCTTTCCAACCATTTTCTCCTGCCCACCATCCATTCAACACATTGTTCCATCCTTCTATAAATCCCACCCATCAAGGTTTCCAAGTCATCAATAGCTTGACCCAGCATGGGTTCAGAGCTTATGGGAAGGGGCTTGATCTTCTCTATATATGTATCATCATACATATGTTGGCCATCATCTTCTAACCCTTCAACTACAATGTTAACTTTGAACTTTTTAATTTTTCCAATAGTTAACCTTGCGTAGAACCTTTCTCTGCTCTCTAAGTCATCCTTGCAGTTGGCCCAATAATCTTCAATATCATTAATGTGATGGATAGTGCAACCCATTTGTAGATAATCTTGAGCATAGTTCACAGGATCATACTGCAGCCTTAGGACATCATATGTATCTAAATGAAACCTCTTTGAGAATGTTTTCAGAACATTCTTTGCATCAGACTGGGACGCACACCTGTAGGATCCAATGGTCATCAAGAAATCATATTCTTTCTTCTAGGAACCCTCATAGATCAGGTTCACCTAGACCTCTTGCCTCATCACCTCAACTAGCATGATCATGTCATCTAGATATCTAGGCAGCTTCAGAGGGAAATCATCAAATCCTGCAAGATGAGTGTATGATAAATTGGCAAACTGGATAATATAAGCTCTGAATTGGCTGATGAATTCCATGGCTTCTGGAGAAAATCTCCTCTCCAGGAAACCTTGTAACTCCCTGCACAATCTCATTGTAAATGCATCATTAACTTTGAGATATTCAGTATAGTTGTTATGCAATTGCAAACAGGGAAAGAACTCATAGCTCTTCACATCTTTTGGAAATTCTTCTAATCTAGGAATACTTGGCCAAAGTTGAATAGTGGCCAAAATATATAATATAACCGAGGACATATAAAACTCATTTTGATTTTTATCTCTATTTAGGGAATTGAAGAGATTTTTTCTTACCATGAGGGCCCAATCAATAAAATATTGTTGAGAGCAAATCACCTGGACTAGGAAGAAATGATGCTCAACAAAATTTAGCACATTTCTCTCACCTCTGATCTTGTAAAGCAATACCAGGATATCCACAATCTCTGTCTTCAGTTTTGTGCCATATAGATTTTTGGGCAACCTGCCCTTGGCGCTCTTTGACTCCTGGAACAATGTCTTCATTATCTCCATCTTCCACACGGCCTTCTTCGCTCCATATTCAATAACCACCTAACTGTAGGTCATCTCCGAGTATTCAGCTTGCTTTGGAATACAAAGGGAGTTCTGGTCAATGTCATATTCAATAGATAGCAGAACTATATCATCAGGAAAAATAATTTTCTTAGTGTTTGGGTTATAGTGAGCTATACATTCTCTAACGAGCTTAGGAGCTTGAATTGCCATAGGGAAGCTGACTGCTTCGACTAGCCCACTCTCCTTCATTTTTTCAGTAATGGGGTATAATGGATCTTCCTTCAATCTATTCTAGAAGCTCTACATATCAAAGAACTTCAAAGAAGTGTCTGTGATGTTGTGCCAATCAGAAGTGATGTCGTTCATTCCATCGAAACCCGTAAATTTAGCAGTCATGCTTCGATTGATTTGACTTGGGAATTAGGGATATCTCTCAGGAATGTAAGAATAGAAAAAATTATTTCCAAGAACTTCAAATTCAGACAATTCATCAAACAGATAGTAGTTCATGTATGCAAGATTTCACTGATTTTATAACTTTTGAATTCTTACTATTTAACGGCTGACTTCCCGCTCCACATGAATGAAAATATTAAAGCATTTATGAAAATTTTTGTTATGAAGAAAAAAATATTTATTTTAATTAATTACTTTACCCCTATGGGCCATTAAGAAACATCTTTTCACTTTAGATAACCGTAATGGTAACTTTTGGAAATAGCAGAAAATTACTTTTTCGCTTCCCTTAGGGCGAAGAAATGCTTTTGGAGTGCCCTCTTCTCAAAAATCTGCTAAGGGAGAATTTTTTCCTATTGAGATGCTAAAATGGTATGTGTCAATCTTATTTTCTTTCTTTATACCTTGAAACCTCTCATAAGTCAGTTTTTCTTCATGGGTCTTGCATATAACGATCTAGCAAAAAATGCATCTCATGGGTCGAAACCTGCCTATTTGAAGTAGCGAAGAAGCCATTTTCCATTTTTCCACCATTGAGATTTCCTTTCTTAGATCTTCATCATTTGATCATTCCTTTGACCTGATGGGATTTGTGTGGAATCCAGTTGCCTTTATAAACTTCAATTATTAATTTCCAACTTCAACTGACCACTGAGACTTTTGGAATTACCCACCGTAGAAAACACACTCTGCAGGTGATTTTCTGCCAAGGAGAAGTCCAAAACCAATTTTCTACAAATGCTACAAAAAGTATCAACGCCAAAGAATTCAAATGTGAATAGAACCAATGTTAGAAACTTCTGAAACAAGACCTTTACTGGATTGGGAACTTAACCTACCCAATGAAACATGATCTCAGATACATATTCCCTTCAGCTTGCAAAAGAGAAGTCAATTTTGGGAAATCTGATAAAGGCCTCCTAGCCTAAGGGGAAAACTAGACTTAGACTCAATACTTTCATGAAGATCTCAAGACCAATTCTACACACTAAACTTCCATTTATGTCTAAAGGTATGCAAGACAAAAATGGGGCAAAAACTGGCTCTTTGTGGGGACTTGGACATTCACATGTCCAAGTAAGAAACTCAAGTCTCTAGTTTCACAAAGCTCAATACAAGGATGGCTCAAAACAAAACTAAATAAAAAACAAGGAAAGGAAAGCAAGGAAAGGAAACCTAACTAAGGGAAACAAAATTGGGAACTAAACGTAACTATTATACAATACAGGGGTTACCTATTTGAGATTCAGGCTGGTACAGTTTCAAGTCCTGACTATTGTATGTCAGGGGGAGTGTTTCACCATCTGAATAGGTCAATTTAAAAGAATTCTTCTCAAATTCCTGATGGATCTTGAAAGGTCCTTTCCATAGTGTTTCAAATTTTCCATGCATTCCTTTGGGCGCCCTGCGCTTGTCCCATAACAACACCATATCTCCCTCCATAAATTTTTGGGGTCTTCTTTTTTTATCAAAAAGGTTATTCACATGCATTTGATGCTGTGTGATGTGATCTACCATTTTCTCCCTTTCCTCTTCAAGTTTGTTTAAGTAAAGAATCCTCTTTTCTAAACCATCTTCATATACACCATCTTCAACTGTCATTCTCAATCTGCAAGTTGCTAACTCTAATGGCAATGGAAGATTGGCTTCAATCCTGTAGAAAGGTTCAAAAGGAGATAGGTTGATGGATCTTTTGGGAGTCACTCTATCTGCCTAGAGGGATTCATATATTTTCTTATGCCAAGTTCTCTAGTTATCTGCCACGATCTTTTTCATGATGTTGACCAAGTTTTTGTTACTGGACTCAGCTTGACCATTTCCTTGAGGGAAATAGTTAGATGAGTGACTGATCATAATGCCATACGCAAAAAAAAAATTAAGTAATTTACTAAGAAGAAAAGTATGCAGCATTATCCATAAATAACTTAATAGGCACGCCAAACCTTACTAAGATGTTTTCTTTGATAAACTCACATACTACCTCCGAAGTATTTTTCCTGGTTTCTTTCGCTTGCAGCCATTTTGTGAAGTATTATTTCATAGTGATTATGTGGTTATGGCCTATGCTATATGTGGGATTTATAGGACCAATAAAATCATAACCCCACTACTGAAAAGGACCCTCAATTATCACTGGTCTAAGGGGTAGTGCTGCTAGATGTGGCTTTCTAGTAAACATTTTGCATTTCTCACATCTTGCCACCAAATTATATGCATCTCTAAACATTCCTGACGAATAATATCAATGTCTCAATATCTTAAATGCAATAAATGATGAGGAAAAGTGTCCCTCACAAGCTTCATCATGAAATACTTTTAACAACTTCTCTTGTTGTTTTTTGTCAACACACCGGAGGAAAGTCCCATCTATAGATCTCTTATATAATCTATCCTCCCAAATAACATATTTAGAAGCTTTTAGTTTCAAATCTCTTCTTTGTTTCAGAGTCAATCCTTTGGGGCATTCACCATATGTCAATAAATACACAATGTTTTCAAACCAAGGGTCTTGCATACTTACTGCCAAAACCAATTGTGTATCTTCAGGATCATCATCCACTTGAATTTTTGCCATTGCTTTGCACAGTGCATTTCCTCTCACCAATTTGGTGGGTTTGATTTCTATGTCATATTCCTAAGTCTTAGCCACCCACGCTCCTCTGTTATTACATCCCACATCTTTTTGAGTCAATACACTTTTTACTGCAATGTCAGGCACATATACAAGGGAGTGAGAGTGTAAAATATAGAATCTGAAATTCTTTAAAGCCTTTACTACTACAAAAGCATGTTTTTAATTCAGAGAGTATTTCAACTCTTGATTTTTTAGAGGTTTTCTCATAAAAGAAATGGGAGCCTAAACTCCTTCCTCGTTCTCCTGCATGAGGATGGCTGGCAGAGTATGTTCAGAGGAATAACAATAGATTATGAAATCCTTCTTGTAGTCTGGATGACATAAAAATGGGGCATTGGCTATGACGCTCTTAATTATTTTGAAAGCTTTCTTGCCAGGGTTGTTCCGATTAAAATTTATATTTCCTTTCATCATGTCCACTATGCATTTGGTAATTTCTGAAAAATCTGGGACAAACCTCCTGAGAAATTTTACCTAACCGAAAAATGATTTCGCTCCAATCTTGTTCACCGGTAAGCTCAGTTGCTAAATTTCTCTAACCCTTTCTGGGTTAATTCTTATTCCTTCTTGAGAAAAAATGTGACCTATTAATTTCCCTTCAGTCACACAAAAAAATGATTTCTTGGGGTTCAATGAAATCCCATCTTCCCTACACCTTTGCAACACTCTCCTTAAATCATTTATATGATTAGCTCTTTTTCTAGAAAAAATAGTAAGATCATCCAAATACATACCAATTATTTTGTTCTTTATATCACTGAAGGAAATATCAATACCTCTCTAAAAGATAGCTCCAGTGTTGATTAACCCGAATGGCATTCTGTGATATGCGAAAGTGCCCCATGGGGTAGTGAAAGTCATTTTGTGCTAGTCTGCTTTCTCCACTTCTATCTGATTGTACACTAAGAATTTGTCTAACATGGACATCATCTCAGCTCCAGCCATGGTCTACAATAGGTGATCCATGTTGGGAATGACGTAATTGTCTTTCAAGGAATATTGATTAATATTTCTAAAATCTACATAGATCATTATTTCTCCGTTCTTCCTCACAGGAACTATATTTTCTACCCAGGTAGAATGATGGATAGGGTACATGATCCTTTCTTTAAGCATTTTATCAACTTCCCTAAATATTGCATCAGCAACCTTGGGGTTTTAATTCCTTTTTTTCTGCCTGAATGGAACAACCTTAGGTTTTAAGGGAATTTGGTGTTTGAATTTCCCATTCATAAAAATTTTTAGATCTTCATAACTCCAGGAGAAAACATCTTGGTATTCTAGGAAGAGTTTCCTGACCTCTTCCCTTTCTACTTCAGTGTAGCATTTCCTAATGTTGATCATCTTGGGATCTTTTTCACTTCCAATGTTAATTCCCTCATATTCACCGATGGTAGAGCCTCTCTCAATTCTCTTCTTTTTAACAAAAGTATCATGCCTATTGAAAAGTTTTTCAAGTGTGACTAAATGGGGAGGGATGATATTACCTTGCAACTGGATGATATCTAACTTATCCTTCTTCTATTTGTCATAACAATTTCATTTATGATTATTAGGAGTATCCCTATGGAAGTCACTACCACTCTCCAAAAAGAGAAGGAGGTTCTTGTCATCTTTGAATACTTGCCAATCTTCCACATTATCAGGCATAGACGGTCTATACACAACCTCTACTTGGTACTTCTTATCTTTGAAATCTAGATGAGGGAGGAGAAATGAGGCTGATACTGCTAAGGATTCCACTTTAGAGTTTGACTCTCTTGGCACAGATTCAATGAAGAATGCATCTAAGGCTTCAATTTCGTCCCATACTTAGTTTCTGTAGTTTTTTAATCTATGATTCTTTACAGAGTATTGGTTTTTAACTTGGCACAAATTAACTCAGCATCACCTTGAGCTCTTAAGATTTTCACACCTCTCTCTTTTGAAGCAATAATTATGAGAAGTAGAGCCTCGTACTCTTCTATGTTGTTGGTGTTTTCGAACTCCAATTTGTAAGCCATGGGCTCACATTCTTTGTCTGGTGATACTAAGACTATGCCTGCACCCAATCCTGATGACACACAACTACCATCAAACTCTAGAGTCCAAATTTGTGGTGGAATTTATTTAGTGGTAGATTTCTTTTCCTCTTTTCCAAGTTTGTTTTCCTCATCATGACCATCTGTGAATAGCATATAGTTTCCAAATTCTAATTTCTGATATAGAATTTGGGCTTTAGGGTCATCAGATTTTAGCACTATGAACTTAGCTTTCTCTTCAGGAACTAGCTTTATCTTTTATTTACCCAGTGGGATTAAATCTTGAGACCAATCCAACTTTATTTCCCCTCCTAGGTCTCTACAAAAACTTCTTCTTAGCAACAAATAGTAACTAGCAGGTATATCAACAACAAGTATTGTTAACAACATTTTCTTCTCAGGATGTGCTACTAGAGCCACTTGGGCATCTTTGTTTTGTCCAACCAGAGGTACTTTCTTGGAATCCATGGAGTAACACCTACCATGGGATTTAGTGAGGGTAAGACCTAAAGAATTAGCTATAGTTGATGGAATTACATTGTCTGAGGCTCCTGAGTCTATTATGAAATTGCTTAATTTGAAACCATTAATATACAATGAAACATAGAAAGGGTTAGGCTTTTGGCCTGGGAAGGTAGCCAAAATAGATGGCTCTCCCTGCTCAATTGGGTATGCAAATATAGACTCATTTTCTATGGAAGTCATGAGATTTTAATTTAAATTATGATTCCCTTCTTTACAGTAATCTAGTATTTTTTGCAGTTCTATAGGATTAGACTTAAGATAGCCTATGGGGGAAATCTGAATTCTGGAATCTCTACAGAATTGAATAATGTCAAAAGAGCTTTGTTCCTTACCCAGTTGTATAATCCTCACTCCTTGGTTGGCCTCCTTAGAATTGGAAGTAGATGCCTCATTATTTTTTGGTGGAGGTGTGGAAGCAAGGCTTCTATCTTTCTGACTCCAAGTCAATAGTGTGTAGGAGGTTCCATCTATGGTAGCATAACATGTCGCTTCTCATTTTGAATCTGACTTGTACTCTAAATATAAATTTTTAGAGTCGCCATGTGAGTACAAATCTAGTTCAGCCCCAGATACTCCAGCATTCCACTCGTCAGTCTGATGCATCTGCCAAGCACGAGCTACATCAGGACAACTTTCTCCATCATGATCTATTGTTAGGTGAAAAGAACACATGTTTCCCCTTTTGGGAGGAGCTTCTATGGCCATCCTTTGTGGAGGAGCAGTCAGTTATAATTTTTTCCCATCAATATTCCTTGCATCACTATTTCTTCCAGACTGATCTTGAAAATTCCATTGGTAAGGATTGTTAAATATGGGAAGTTTTCTTTTGAAAGAAATGAACTCATTAGACAATTTTTGGATGATGTGGTGTTTCTAGTACTAGCCCGAGTTTGTATCTCTCATTTCCATTTTCCCGTCGAGATCATGTGATCTTCTAATTCAACCATAGTCCTTTGGGAAAGGTCCAAAGTGTTTGGGTTTGTCCTTCTCAAATCATAACTGATGTCAGGAGGCATAGCACTTATAAAGAAGGTTTTCAAATTACTGGTATTAGGTTGATTAGCTACTAGGATACTTTTAACTAGCCTGTTAAACTTAGCAAAAAAATCTCTCATGCTTATTAAAGGCTCTCTTTTTTTATTGAAGTCAATTGTGTTAATAGGGCATGCTTATCTTTAGCAGTCTTGAATCTTCTTTCAAAATCTATTCTCATGGAAGCCCAATCTGTAATAGAAGAGACTGGAAAATGATAAAACCAATCTTCTGCCCCTTCCACAATGGTCTCAACAAATAATATGACAGCCACATCTTCTTCTCGTACTGCTAATATATTGATGGCTGCAAAGAAAGCAGTAATATGTTCATCTGTAGATATTATCCCATCTCTAGATAATTTGGGAAAATTATTTCTTGACCCTGAGGGGAATGGGTTATATGCTACTAACTGTAAGGGGCCAACTATGGTGGCCCAAGGAAGTGCCATAACCGCTTGAGGTAAATAAGGTGTTAGGTTTACAATAGGAGGAGAAACTACTCCGTGCAAGGTTAGCACTTGACAGGTGGTAGACAATAGGGAGGATTGATTAGGAGGTGAAGGAGGTCTACTTTTTCTTTTGGTATTTTTGTCCCTCTAATGAGTTACTTCAAGAAGGACAAAGTAAATTTCTACAATTCTCTCAAAGACTGGGTCTCTACCACCTTCTTTCCTTATACTTCTAAGAAACCTTTTAGGCTCCAGGATTTCCACTAATTTGGAAATCTAGCCTCATGCTCTACTTGGCATCAAACCCTTCTTAAGTTCTTCCTTTGAATGACTTGTTCAAGCGCTTCTACCTTCACTTCTTCTTGTTCAAGCACTTGACTAGCATTTCTATAATGTTTGGTATTTCTCCTGTGTCTCCAGACAAAAGTATTTAGTGAGGAGATGAGATCCTCTTGATTGTCTTGGAATCCAAGGTTTGGCTGAAGTATAGGAATTAAATTTTCATGAGGATGCACCATCATTCCTCATTATACTACCTCTGGTCTAGCGACTATTTTTCTCCTAAGAAGAGTCACCAAAAATCTATTGGTAAACAGATTGTTATTTCCCAATTTAACTCTCAAATGCCCAAATTTGAAAGAAATGATCAGATACCAATAGTTGGATAATCTATCATCAGGTTGATAGATTTCCTCTGAATTGAAAGGTACAACTCCCTTAAATAAATGATATTCAATGAATATTGATCTTTTCTAGTCTAACAGAGGTATATTCTTAAACTGAGAACAGAAGAGGTAAACCAAGCTAGGCCTAGACAGGAACTAGCTCAGGCAGATTAAATTCAACTAAAACTAGCCAATTTTCAGATCTCATTAATCATACGAGTTCTAAAAATTGGTAATACAATGATAGATAATGAGCATGCAAGATGAAATAATGAAAGATCACTGGTTAAAACAATAATGAATCAATCCATCTAACAGGAACATTTCTCAAACTTTGAATAACACTAAAACTTCCCCTCAATTAACTATATCAAATCATAATACAAAACCTTAGTTCAATCATAAACTGTAAATCCAATTTCAATGAAACATAGAAATTAATAGAAAGAGAAATGCAATGCAATGGAATAGTTAAAACAATGGTATTCAGACATACACAAATTTGACTCAGCAAAATATCATTCTTCACACCAAACTTTAGCCGACCTTTGTATTGATTTTCAAAAGAGTACATATAGATCCTAGGGTTGGACCATTACAAAAAGGGAGTAACTGAAATGGTTCAACTTCCCTAACCAGAAATGATAAACAAAAGTTTATCTGTTACAATCTCCGTCAAAATTAATACAAGAGGGAATATTTATGTTTATGTTTTCTTCCCTTTATCTATTTTCGCCCTATAGGCGGTGACAGCTGTGATGACCAGAATTAGCTCTTCATGTCTATTGATATTGACATTGGTATATCTGATGAGCCACCTAGAATGATCTTTGGTCAGGCTCTTAACTGCATCTACTTGATCCTTCAGCTCTTCCATAGCTTTATAAATGCACCCACTCAACTGTTGAAGTTCTCACACCTTATCCAAGTGAGAAGAGGATTGATCTGCCAACTTATCCACATAGTCAGAGAAGGATTTCTACATGGTGGTCACTCTGATCATCTCTTTTCCTTGACCTCTTTTTTGTGAATCCGTCTGAAGACCTTGAAGAAGTTTAAAATATTTGCTATGTTCTTCTTTGATTTTAACATCTATCTGCTGCAGTCTCACTTCGGCTTGAATGATCATCTCAGTCTTAAACTCCAGACTTTGAAGCCACTCAATCAAAGTGTAATACCCATCCATGTTTTTCTTTTAGTTTAGGATTCCGTACTTTTAGGCATTGGTTTCAATTGTTTGGCCGAATTATTTTAAACCACATTTCATGTGAGCTGATATTATTTTGTTTGATGATGATACTTGTTTTATGATGTCATGATTTTACCTTATGCATAGATATATGTGATGATGTTATCTTGTAGATTATTATTTGTCGATTTTAGTTTATGATATACTTACCCCATACTTGCATGTGTATAGTTGTCTTATATGTGACTGTACTTGTTGATGTGTTGTTGTGGTAGAGGACGGAGACGTAGTTACTTGCTTCAGCGAGATCCACATGTTCGACTGATCCCTATCATTGATTGCGATATTATATTATGCATGTACATGTGTGTTCTTTGATGACAGGATTGCAGGTACAGGGCATCGTCTTCCCTGAATTGGTAGGAGTGAGCGTGCCCATAAATATTCATCTCAATGGTAAAGAGGGGAGGTAACATATAGGTCCAAAACCCTAACCTAAGCCTAATCGTCCTAATGTGGGATGAGTTTTAGTATGACTACCTTATCCAGATTTGTCTAGGTTGAAAAAATTCGAATACCCTCTCTCTTGAGTTTGTGTGTGTTTTGCTTGATTATGCTTTCAAGTGATTTTTGGATTATTGAGTGATTTTCCATGTTTAGTGAATTAATGGGTTATAGTTGAATTAATGATTTAATTAT
>MU224676.1:5031670-5062633 GCA_018584345.1 Thuja plicata | reverse complement strand
CTAATTGATATAATTAATGATTAATCTGATGTATTATTTAATTACTAGAGGTAGATTTAAATGGAACTAATACAAGTAATCTTAATTATTTCAGATTAGGTGATTGTCTAAATGGAAGTTATGATTCACAGTATCTACAAATGATTAAATGTTTATGGTTCATTTTTCAGTCTTTTAAGATGTTTTGATTCCTATGCATCTGTGTGTTCTCTTGTGCTTGTATATGTTGTTACTGGGGACATTAGACAACCTAGAATGTATACAGAGGCTGGGGGGTGTAATTTATACTTCTGTCACTTTATGGCGTGTGTGTTCTATGTTATTACCCTAAACTGACCATGATGACCCTTTCAATTATGTACCTATATGTGTACCCATGTGTGATTTTTCCTGTTGTATGGATACTGATTTGGGTTACACTAGGGTAGTGACCTATGCTAGATCTGTTAGGATCTTTGAGCCTAGGGTAGGTTACCTAGATGTGTAGTAGGAGGTGGCTTGAAATAAGTTCTGTGTCTGTAAGAGACTACTGGGGTTGCTTATTGTAGATTTTCTTAATAAGTGATAATTAAAGACATATTTGAGAGATTAAAATGTATTAATAAGATGTGTCCTCACCCATTCTTGAGTGCTAGTATAGACTATGATGGTTTAAAGAAGATGTTAGTTTCCCTACGAGGTATCTGACATAGTTAGTGGGCCTTGTTAGTATGAGAGGACATTAGCTCCGTGTATGGTCACTTGGGTGCCAAAATCCATTGTGATTATCTGGGCTGAACTCGAGGGTAGACCTACATGATGACACCTTCCTATACACATGCTAGATTTCCTACATTTTCAGTTGCCTCTGGATTAGTAAGCCTTAGCTTTTATGATGATTAGTACACTGGATTAGAGAGCTATCAGGATCCCTTGCTTAGTGGTTATTCCTTCTTGGTTTTGGATTTCCGATTGGGATCTGTTGTTATCTCCTCAGCACGGTGGGGTGGACCTTTGTGGTTCCACACGGACAGGTGGTAGTGATTCTTTATCCATTGAGATTCAACGTCCTTGTACCAGGTGCTTGACAGTTCTTTGCGGATGAGCTCTTTATATTCCTTCATCATTATTTATGTATTTCATTATTGTAATCTTGTATTAGGGTATCACATGTGATACCTAATCTAGAAATTGTAATAGTAAGTAGATTAGAGTGATTACCACATACCCTGCGACATGTGTAGTGGATGTGAGTTTATGGTAGTTTCATGGTTATCCATGAGGATTGTAATTATGGTTATGTAAGTTGTATTTGATATGATTAATCAGATGGAATCTTTTGTTATGTTGTTAGTTGTATTTTTCTTAAAGTAATTCAACGTCATGAGACCCTTGAGTCGTATAATCTATGTGAGTGTAAGACATGTGTATAAATGGTAATCGCTTCTGCATGAGTGTATGTTTCTTTATGTTAACTTTAAAAAAAAATAACTATTCAGTAGACATAGTGACATGTTAGGTTAATCTCTCTTGGGTTCCCTGGCGGGGCGTTACACAAAGGCTCATCTCCTTTCTATAGGATTCTGGCCTTTAATGCCTCTTTATTCTTCATCTTAACTGCTACATGCAGTGAGACTATGCATTCTTGACACTTTACCTTCTCTGATGTGAGAGTTTGCGGATTCTTTTCAATGTAGCTTCTTTCTTTCTCCAGCTTCAATAGAGTGTTACCCAACTACTCAATAACTACCAATCCTTTAGATTTGAGCCTTTTGATCCATCGTTTAGCAATCTATCTTCCTACAACTTAGCTATGATAGCTTGGTTCTTTGCAGCATTGGGTTCAAATTTGGTCTGGTCGCTTGGAATGCTGGCAACTGGAGTAACTAAATGTCTGATGAAGTTAGTTAGTTCAATGACCTCTACTTTGAGTTGGACTTTAGCAGTTTTGAGTTCCTCAAGCTCTTCTTCCATTACAATGTTGGTGGACTTCCACCAATCCAACTTAGTATCATGGAGAGCCAGTTCCATATCGAATGATTGTAGCTTGAAATTGGTAGAGGTCAAATCCTGCCTTCTTTTGTGAGATTTTCTACTTCCATCATGAAGTGCCCTATTTCTAGGTCTCTGCCTAATGTAGATAGAGTCTTTTCTTTTTTTACCTTCCTCACGACAGTGGTGGACTGTAGGGCTTGTGAGAGAGTATCCTTTCTATGATCTCCTTCTTCTATTCTCTTCCTCTTGAGCTCTAGAGTGTTCTCTATCCAAGACTCCACGCTAGTGACTTTGGTAGCAGAGACCAATTCCTCTATAAATAGAATCCTGATGACTACAAGAGTAGCTTTAGGCCTAGAAGCAAAAGGATTCACTAAGGTAGGAGAAGAGGAAACCAATTTAATAACTTGAACAACCTTTTGTTGCTTTCCAACTTCTTCATCTAATTTTGTGGCCGCGGTGCTAGAGCTATCCTCACCCACTTCCACTATGAAAAGAGACCCTTGCTTTGGAGTACCTTGGGTCGATGTATCACCTCGTGTGTCCACAGTGATGACTTTGGCTGGTTTCTCTATTTCTGTATACTTAAGAGGCTTAGTCCTAGACTACTGCTTCTTCTGTGGAGCCAATGATAGGGGCTGAGCCACCTCCACATGTCTTGTCAAATAGAATCATCTTTTTAGGAGGCTAATCACCTCCACCCACTGGTTGAGAAGACTCCTTGGCTATAGTTGGGATAGTTGCCGAAGATGATGCAGGGGTACTCCCAGTCTCTGTTGCTAGAGTTTGTTGAGATGGAGGCTTCCTTTTTGGTTGTTTTCTCCTTCCCATCATCCATTCAACCCATTGTTGTATCCTTCTATAAATCTTCTCTATGTATGTATCAGCATACATATGCTGGTCATCATCTTCTAACCCTTCAACTGCAATGTTAACTTAGAACTTTTTGATTTCTTCAATAGTTAACCTTGCATAGAACCTTTCTCTTCTCTCTAAGTCATCCTTACAGTTGGCCAATAATCTTCAATATCATCAATGTGATGGATAGTGATACCCATTTGTAGATAACCTCGAGCATAGTTCATAGGATCATACTGCGGCCTTAGGACATCATATGTTTCTAAATGAAACCTCTTTGAGAATGTTTTTAGAACATTCTTTGCATCAAACCAGGATGCACAACTGTAGGATCCAATGGTCATAGGGAAATCATAGTCTTTCTTCTAGGCACCCGCATAGATCAGGTTCAACTAAACCTCTTGCCTCATCACCTCAACAAGCATGATCATGTCGTATGGATATCTGGGAAACTTCAAAGGGAAATCGTTGAATCCAGCAAGATGAGTGTATGAGAAATTAGCAAACTAGATAAAATAAGCTCTGAAGTGGCTGATGAATGCCATGGCTTCTAGAGAGAATCTCCTCTTTGGGAAACCTTGTAACTCCCTACGCAATCTCATTGTAAATGCATCATTAACTTTGAGATATTCAATATAGATGTTATGCAATTGCATATAGGGAAAGAACTCATAGCTCTTCACATCTTTTGGAAATTCTTCTAATCTAGGAAGTCCTGGCCAAAGTTGAATAGTGGCCAAAATATATAATAGAACCAAGGACATATAGAACTAATTTTGATGTTTAGCTCTATTTAAGGAATTGGAGAGATTTTTGCTTACCATGAGGGCCCAATCAATAAAATGGTGTTGAGAGAAAATCAACTAGACTAGGAAGAAATGATGCTCAACAAAATTTGGTGCATCGCTCTCACCTCTAATCCTGTGAAGTAATACTAGGATATCCATAATCTCCAGCTTTAGGTTTGTGCCATATAGAGTTTTGGGAAACCTACCCTTGGCGCTCTTGGAATCCTAGAACCATGTCTTCATTATCTCCTTCTTCCACATGGCCTTCTTCACTCCATATTTAGTAACCGCTCAACTGTAGGTCATCTCTGAGTATTCAGCTTGCTTTGGAATACGAAGGGAGTTTTGGATGGAGTCATAGTCAATAGATAGCAGTACCATATCATCAGGAAAAATAATTTTCTTAGTGTCTAGGTTATAGTGAGCTATACATTCTCTAATCAGCTTAGGAGCTTGAATTGCCACAGGGAAGCCGACGGCTTTGACTAGCCCACTCTCATTTAGTTTTTTAGTAATGGGGTGTATTGGATCTGCCTCCAATCTGTTAGAATGAATTTAGAATAACTGAGAGGGGAGGGGTGAATCTCTTATCCTCAGGTCTAGATGTAGTAAATAAAAACTTTATGTACTTCAGATCTACTTGGCAGCAGTAGCATAAATCAACAGCATTAATCATGTAGTTTACTATCAATTGAAATTAGATTGTAGTAACATAACAGTAAAGTAAACCATAAGCATTCACACAAGTTGACACAAGCATTTAACGTGGAAACCCAATATGGGAAAAACCACCAGTAACATGCTACCAATTTTCACTCTTCTGAAGTGATGCCCTATGAGGAGCCAACCCTGTTAAAGGTTACAATAACACACTACTAGGTGTGACCTGGTTAAAGGATTTAATCACCCTGTTAGGAGTGGCCTTGTTAGAGGACTTAGAACATTCCAATCTAAATGTCACCTTGTTAGAGGATTTATACAAATGACTATTAAGTCAACCTTGTTAAAGGATTTAACTAATACAATGGTAAGAAAGTAATCAGCAGTTTGTGATCTGGTACATACAACTTATTTTGCAATTCAGATCCAATTACAGCACTGATGTTAACTTACTGAGTAGCCTGCTTTGTCATTTCAACCTTCTAATCTGCTTGGAAATCCATCAAGAAATCACACATGCAACCTTTTGCCTTCTCTACTAGATCATGCCAAATAGTAAATCAACTATGCAAACCTCTTGCATACACTTGCATTCATCCACATGCATGCATGTTTTGTGAATAACCCATTGAGGTTATCATATACCTCTTTGTCTAGGTCAGATAAATATTTTTCCGCTTAAACAAGATCGTAGATCTTAGGTTAGGTCAGATCTAATGGATCATTCCAACTTTGCATTACATTTACTTCTCCAAATTAGTCTCTAATTAAATCTTGAAACCATGCATTAATTACGGTTACCCATACATTAAATGACGTGGATCAATCTTTAATTAATATTTCATATCCCAATAAAATCAACTAAGTCGGCCAGAGATCTCAAATCTCATCAATAATCAAACTTCTATAAGTTGGCCTTCATCACTGTTTCCACTCAACAATTTCAATGGTGCTCGGCATCGAGCAAATTTTTTCTTGGCACAAGCAACTTTGCTCGTCATGAGAAACTTTACTCGGCACAAGCCAAACTTGCTCGACACAGAATAGCCAAAAAAACTATCTTTGAAAGATAAATTAACTCAACCATTCACTTGGTCTTCTTGTTAAATCTTCTTCATCAACAATATATATGGTACTCAAATAGATAACAATAGTCTCACCAGTAAAGGTTTGACATCAATGACAAAATAATAGTTGCTTGCAATGTCACTTTCCAACACAATCTGTTCTGGAAGCTCTGCATATCAAAGAACTTTAGAGAAGTATATGTGATGTTGTGCCAATCAGAAGTGGTGTCATTCATTCCATCGAACCTCATAAATTTATTAGCCATGCTTTGATTGATTTGACTTGGGAATTAGGGATATCTCTGAGGAATGTAAGAGCAGAGAACAACTTATTGCCAAGAACTTAAAATTCAGACAATTCACAAACAGATGGTAGTTCCTATTTGCAAGATTTCACTGATTTTATAACTTTTGAATTCTTACCATTTAATGACCAACTTCTCATGCCACATGAATGAAAAGATTAAAGCACTTATGAAAAATTATGTTATGAATCAAAACGAATTTATTTGAATTAATTACTTTACCCCTATTGGTCGTTAAGAAACATCTTTTCACTTTAGATAACCATAACGGTAACTTTTGGAAATAGTGGAAAATTACTTTTCCACTTCTCTTTGGGTAGAGAAATGCTTTTGGAGTGCCCTCTACTCAAAAATCCACTTAGGGAGAATTTTAGCCTATTGAGATGCTAAAATGATATGTGTCGATCTTATTTTCTTTCTTTATACCTTGAAACCCCTCATAAGTTGGTTTTTCTTTATGGATCTTGCATATAACGATCTAGCAGAAAATGCATCTCATGGGTCAAAACCCACCTATTTGAAGTAGCAGAGATGCCATTTTCCTCTTTTCTGCCATTGAGATTTCCTTTCTTATATTCTTCATCATTTGATCATTCCTCTAACCTGATGGGATTTGAGTGGAATCTAGTTGCCTTTCTAAACTTCAATTATTAATTTCCAACTTCAAATGACTGCTAAGACTTTTGGAATTACCCACCATGAAAAACACACTCTGTAAGTGATTTTCCACCAAGGAGAAGCCAAAAACCAATTTTTTGCCAATGCTGCAAAATGAAGTGTCAACGCTAAAGACTTCAAATGTGAATAGAACCAATGTTAGAAACTTATGAAATAAGACCTTTACCAGATTGGGAACTTAACCTACCCAATGAAACATAATCTCAGATACATATTCCCGGATTGCAAAAGAGAAGTCAATTTGGGGAAATCCGATAAAGGCCTCCTAAGGGGAAAACTAGACTTAGACTCAAGAATTTCATGAGGATCTCAAGACCAATGCTACACACTAAACTTCCATTTATGTCTAAAGGTATGCAAGAAAAAAATGGGGCAACATGAGGAATGGAATGAGTTCCCTTGCTGGGGCGTGGATGAGATTTCCATGTAGCTGGCATTTATTACAAGCTTTTGCATACCTGATAGCTTCTTTCTCCATATCTAGCCAATAATAACCTGCTCTAAGCAGCTTTCGGGCCAGGGTCAGACCATTAGAATGAGAACCACAAATTCCTTCGTGGACTTTAGACAATGCATGTCTGGACTCTTATTTTTATAAACACCTAAGAAAAGTACCATCTAATCCTTGTCTATACAAATTGTTGGCCACAAGAACATACCGTTAGGCATTGCGGATGAGGTGTCATTTTTCATTTTTGGTTAGTCGATCAGGAATGACCTAATGGCATAGGTAAGAGTAGACATGGTGATAATAGGAGGATTCATGTTCAATGATTGAACACACCATTTGGGATTCTGGGGATTTTTAGGATGGGAAATGTATTTATTCCACCAGGAACTCATAGCGGAAAGCTTCCTCTTGTTGTTGTGAGGATGCTAATGTAGCCATGGTATCGGCTGCTCTGTTCTATATCCTTGGTACTTGTTGAAATGTGATGAAAGTGAAATATTTCTTAAAGTCATAAACCATTAATTTATAAGGCATGAGTTTGTCATCCTTAGTCTAGTATACATGATTGATTTGGTTGATTACAAGTTGAGAGTCACCATGGACATGTAACTCAGAAACATTCCATTCAAGAGCTAGTTTGATTCTATTTACCAGTGCTTCGTATTCTTCTATGTTGTTTGTACAAGGAAACAGAAGCTTGTACGCCTTTGGAATGGAATAGTTTTGAGGATTCATAAATAACACTCCTGCACACGAACCTTGTTTTGTGAAGGATCCATCAAAAAAAAAATTCCAGGATCGGTGAGTGATGTGAAGAATAGACCCATCTGGGAACTCAACATTGATTGGTTCATTTTCTTGTAGTGGAGCATCAGCTAGTTGATTAGCAATTGCTTTCCCTTTGATTTATTTACGCTCAACATACTCTATGTCAAATTCACTAAGAAGCATAATCCATTTAGCCAAGCCAGTGAGGGCAGCTTTACTTAGAAGGTACTTCAAAGGATCAATTTTAGCTACCAGTTTGACTAAGTGAGCCAAAATATAGTGTCAGAATTTCTAAGATGCAAAGACCACTACCAAGCACGCTTTCTCGATCATAGAGTAGTTCATCTTATAGGATACCAATATTCTAATGATATAGTAGATAGCGCATTCTTTCTTGTTTTCATCTTCTTGCACTAGCAGTGCTCCCAATGATGTTGAGGTAGTTGAAATGTACAGAATCAATGGTTTGCCTTGTTGAGGTGGCATGAGTACTGCTGGGTTGGCTAGGTATGTCTTGATTTGAGTGAAACTTTTGTCACAGTCTTCGCTCCATTGATAAGTGATGCCTTTGCACAGATTCTTTGTAAATGGTTGTGCTCTATCAACCAATTGTGAGATGAGGCTTCTGATAGACTGGATTCTCCCTTGGAGTGTTCTCATTTGGATGATGTTCTTAGGAGGTGGAATTTCAAGTATCACTTGTACCTTTTTAGGATTGACTTCTATGCCTTTAGCTGAGATGATGTAACCCAATATTTTACCAGATGTAACACCGAATGCATATTTCTTGGGGTTCAACCTTAACTTCAATTTTTCCATTCTATCCATGATTGGTCCTAAGTCTTGTAGGTGTATAGATCATTTCTTTGATTTAGCAAGAGTATCATCCACATAGTCTTCCATGGTTTTGTGCTTCATATCATGGAAGATAGTTGTTACTTCCCTTTGATAGGTAGCTCCTACATTTTTCAAACCAAAAGGCATGACATTCTAGTAGAATGTTCCCTAGGCACATGTGAAAGCATTATTTTCTTGATCCTCTAGAGCAATCTTGATTTGGTTATACCCAAAGAAACTATCCATGAGAGAATACATTTCATACCCAGCCGTCATGTCTACAATCATGTCAATGTTAGGCAAAGGAAAGTCATCCTTTGTACACGCTTTGTTGAGATCCCTAAAATTAGTGCAGACTCTGATGGATTTGTCTAGTTTTGATACTGGTACGATGTTGGAAATCCATTCTGCATAATCAATAGCTCGGATGAATCCATCTTTGAGTAATTTTTCTAGTTCAGCCTTGATAAGTAATGCAACATGAGGGTGCATTTTTCTGATTTTTTGTTTTACTGGTTTTACTCCAAGAGCTATTGAGAGCTGGTGCATGATAAGATTTGGATCTAAACCCAACATATCTGAGTATGTCCATGCAAATTTTATCTTCTTCTCTTTAAAGAAGTCTGTGAATTCCTTGAGCTCTTCTGTAGACAAATATTTAGCCACATGAATGATGTGTGGGTGTTCCTCTATACCGATATTCACTGGTTGAGTTGGCTCTATAAGCACTAGTGATTGTTCATGTAAATGACTAGGCAAGACATTAAGCATCCCATCCTTAGGCACCTTGGAGAGGTTTTCACCTTTGGATGCGTCTTTTCTTTTTACTGTTTTGGGGTCTAAAACTGCCACAATCATGCTCACACTAGGTTTACTGGTGGAAGAAGTGACAAGTTCAACAACGTTAAGATAGCAGGCTAAAGAATAGTCATTGGGGAATGTGGGCATTTTAGAAGGTTGTCCTTGTAATTAAGGACCAATCAATGAGTTTAGGATGCATTAGTGGCAAAGGTGTAATGGGTTTGAGGGCGTTCATGGTATGTTCATCATAGATGGCAATTGTTAATTAGAGTCCTAGACCTGAACCTTTTATAGACATGTTCAAATCAGAAAGAGCCCTAATGGCATCATCTAAGCCCATGTCAAAAATAGGAAATCCTGATTCGTCAGACCTAACTCCTAAGCCTTCATCTACTTCGAGCGTGGGTACATATTGTTGAACTATATCCACTTCTATGTCTAAAGTGTCTTCTGAAAGACTGTCAAACTCATACTCAAGGGAGTCTATTTCATCATTAGTTTTCATATCAAGAACATGAGTTAAGTCTACTCTTTGCACCCAATTTGGATAAGTTCTACCTAAGAACTCTACTATAGTTAGATTCCTTTCTTCTGTATCCAGATCTTGTTCAGATTCAGTAGTTTTTGACTGATCAAAAGTTATTGGTGATTCCTCTAAAATACACTCTTTAGTAGCATTGACCTAGGTTGTTTCTTCATCAAAGAGAAGAGATAGGATATTGGGAGGAATGGGAGAAGGGTACACATACTCCTCATCAAAATCATCAGAATCATCCCACTAGCAAGTGGGTATATCAATGCTTTATTCTATTGTGTGATGTTCTACTTTATCAAGATGGACCTGATGTTCTTTATCTTTATCTAGATGATTATTTTCTCTTTGTTCTTTCTTGGATAAGAACCCTAGAATAGTTGTGTATCTAGGTCATCTATATTCAATAGAGATTGGTTCTTTAAGTCCATTTTGATTAGGTCCTATGGGTCCTTTACCTGAATAACCCATTTTAAAAGCCACCTTATACCCCACTCTAAATTTTTCCAGGGGTATTACACATTGTTCAACTTCCTTATCTTTAGGTTCCTTATATAACCAAGCAAGAGTGGGTCTTTCTTCTTGTTCATCTTCTAATGGTGTGTTGGCTTTAACAAAGTTCTCATCATAGATTTCTTGGGATATTGTCAGTTTCATATTTTCTAAAGGCTCCCATAGGACCTAGGTGATGTGGGAAGAGATGTGATTGACAACACAGGTTCCACTGTATATCCACCCATACCAGTGTCCTTTATCTTGAGTTTCTTTTCCATGTCCTTTAGCAAATTTGTGGTTGATTCAAAGTTGAACGAATCACTGTTATGCGGGACTATAGTTTTCACTGCTTCTCTTAATGCGTTACAGGCATAGCTAGTGTCTGCAGGATTAGTGACCTCTACACTATTGAATGGGGATTTGATGAATTGATGGTACATTGATGGTACTGCCTACATCTCATGGATCCAGGGTCTTCCTAATAGTATATTGTAGGCTAGAGGGAGATCCAGAACTTGGAAGGTAACATCCCTCTCAACAGGACCCACTCAGATTGGTAAAGTGACAATACCTTTAGAAGATCTCTCTTGTTCATCATATACCTTGATAGTAATCTTCTTTTTAGGATCAATGACATTGTTTGAAAGGCCTAGTTTTTCAATTAACCTATATACGCAGATGTTTAACCCTGTGCCTCCATCTATCCAGGCTCATCTGACCCAATGTTTATGGATCATGACTTTGATATGCAAGGGGAGATTGTGTGGATGGCTCAAAGAGTTTTCATATTCTTCTGAGAAGGATAAATAGTGTGGTGAGGTCAAGTGACCCACCATGGATTGAAAATGGTCTAGGTCTAGATATTTTGGAACATTTTCCTCAATGAGGGCTTTGTCAAGAATTTCCCTATGAGCAGGGGAGATTTTTAGCAACTCAAAGATGGTGGTCTGAGCATTGGTTTGTTGTAATTGGTCAATTATGTTGCAGTTGGAAGCATTAGATGAGGGGACCAATTTTGCATTCCTGTTGGCAGTACCAACAGAAGCTTTATCTACAGATGATGCAGATGGGGAAGGTGTTAGAACTTTTTCTTGTAGAATCAATATACTATAGTAAATGCTTGACTCTTTGTTTCCCAATTTTGATTCATACAGAAGAAAAAGGCTATTTAATAAGGATAAATTTCCTTCTACACTTTGGGCTCCACAAACCCATGCAAGTGGACCTCCAAAAGACTATTGACTTTCAACAAATCTGACAGTGGATCAAGGATTCATGATCCTTCTTCTTTTTTGGCCACTTGGCTTAGGAAGGATAACCTATTGATTCTCTCTTCAAGGAATCTCTATAATGAATTGTATTCAAAAAAATTATCTAGACATGTATGTCCTTAGATAACAGAAAGTAAAAGATTGATTAATATTTTATTGATTTGATGATAACAACTACTTATCAGAACTTGACCAGTGCCTAATCCTGGGCCATAGATTCAGAATGAAACATATGTTCACCAAAGATAATTAATTGAAACACAAGTAAAAATTTAGATAAACTGCCTTACAGACTATCCTTTCACTCTCAAACCCCTGTATAGAATTCTTGCATAAACCCTAACCCTCTATAACTACTTGCAAGATTTAAACCCTCCTTGAAAGAAACTCACAATTAATAACATAGCTACCTTATAACTAGTACATTTAAAATTCCTTACAGATTAAACATAAAAGAGCTGAATGCAAATGCAAAAATACATCAATGATCTTGAGACTAGAAATTCCACTGTATTTTATTAATGGTCTTGATTTCAATACATCAAAATTGACTCAAAACTTAAAAACTTAGACACCATTCAAAAGTCTGCCTTGCAGCTTTTATTTTACCATCCTTTACAATATGTTACAATTTTCTACTTATAGACAACCTTAGTCATCTTGGAATCCTTTAAGATTAAGGATGAAACAAGCTTCCGATGACTAAGCTAAAAGAAAAAAACTCAAAGTACAATAGGACAAAATAACAAGTGAACAGAAAAACCACTTTTGTTACAAGATATTGTAACGAATTCTTTGTCATATGGCCAGATGGTGATTGCATTTTCCTTGTACTTACTGGGGGATAGCCATCTAGAATATGTTTCCTTTGATGTTGGTGATGTATGATCTCCACTTTCAACTGTATCAACTGCTCTATTGGGCTTCATCATCCACCTACATATCATCACCTTCCCTAGGATCAACTATTGTGTACCTATCTTTCCAAGAAGTGTACACCTCATCACTTGGCCAATTGAAGCGAAGGAATTCATCTTTTTTTTTGTTGATCTCCTTCCAAGTGGCATATGCTTTCTCAATCTCATCTGTCCAAGATGAAAAAAATGATCTGGCTTTGCCCACTATCTCAATTGTCTAAGCAAAAAGCATGGTACTCTCCAAGGTTAATATGTTTTTAGTTCTAACTTCCAATGCCTCATTCATCTGTCAATGCCACAACATCTCATTTTTGATATTTCCATTTCTTCTGAAGATATTTGGGAACATCTCATACCTATCTTGTGAATATTATTTTTTCAAGGCCATCACTTTTCTAACAACAATGTCTCTTCTTATGTCCATGTCCAAAATTAATTTGACACATTTGTGAGTGCCAGTTAGGACTATGTCAACATCATTATTCTTCTTGCAAGTGGTGTGGAAGAATTTTATCTCTCTTGCCTTCCCTTTCCACTTACTTACCAACTAGTCCAACTTGTCTTTGTTTTCATTATATTCATTTATTATGCTGACAATTTTCTTACCTTGTGTATAAATGGTAGTAGGTACTACTTCATGTGTACAATGCATAAGAGCACTATGTATCTTATCTGCATATTTCTTCTTTACCCATGCCTCTACTTCTTTGAAGATTGTAGACTGCTCCACCCACTCTTTCTTTTACCTTTCTAGTTCTTCTCTTACAGCTTTCAACATGGCCTTTTCTTGTTCAAGCTCCTCTATTGTGGTAGAAGTAGATGGTGTAGGGGAAGGAGGTAAGTGATTATAGGGCTTGATGAGGATGACTAGTGAGGTTCCTGTGCAATCCTCTTTTGAGTCACTAAATGCACTATTTTCCTTCCCTCAAGGAATGCAATTCTATCATCCTTTTGTAGAGATTTAACGTTCTCATCGTTGTAATCTTTTAGAACAAATTCATATTTCTGGGTTAAACTCTTGAGAGCATCTTCTTGCTTCTCAGCTACCTTCAAGCTTAGATTAATATTTTGTAAAGCAAGGTTAGTTGCCTCCACACCTGAAGTCTGAAACTCTCTTTATAATGAGGCTACCTGTATCCTCAGCTTGATCATCTTCATTTATTCTGTTTCTATCTTTCTTCTTCAAACACCATATTTCCAATGTTGCACGATCCTCACTGAACTAGGCACCAATTTGTGTTCCAGTAGTGTTCAAAGGTTTGGCTTCCTTCCTTACAGCATCAAACACAATAGCATCAGCCAAATCCCACTGTGATAAGATAAGGAATCCTTTCTTCTTTACCAAATCCCCACCCTCTTCAGGGGTTATCTTGCCAAATTTGGTCATTAATTCTTGTTTGACCTCCTTTTCAATGTCTTCCTTGCTCTAATTTGGCTAAGCTTCTTGCAACTTATGGAATTTATCCTTGAACTCATCAATATCAGTTCTCCATAGGAATTGAACAAAGGCTCTAGCCTTAACAAAATTATCATCTGATAGAAATTCTTCACTGGCCTATTTGGTTACAGGGTCCAGCTCCTTTCATGTAAAATCTGCCACTATAAGATCTAGAGTTGCATGCCTGGGTGCCTTTGGCACTCCTTGTAGCTCTTATGCTATAACAAAAACTTTTCTTGTATTTCCCATTTGGACTAGTTTCTCAACAATAGCTTGGTCATCCATTTTTAGAGGGGACTGGGAAGGGGAGTAAAACTCACTAGATTTCTCTTTTTCCTCCACTTTTTTCCTCTTTGGGGAAGGCATTGTTTGAGCACTAGCATCTGTTGTCCTCTTTCCTTTCTGATCAAAATATTTGTCAAAATTGGGCATAATTGTACTATACCCTCTCCTTTTGTAAACCACATAATTTCCAGGTGGGACTACCCTTCCCTGTGTAAGTTTGCTTAGAATAGCCTTAGCTTTTTATGGCTCAGTTTCTATCACTCTGTTTTTCTTTTGGTTGAGATTTTGCATGATATCTTCAAACATTGTCATCAGGGACTCAATATTCTTGGCCCAGGATAGAAATACTTTCAAAGGATCATAGGATCTATCAAAATTGTGGACAAAATCCAAAGATTTCTTATACACCAGCCATTTTTCTTTCCTAACCTCCTGATCATTCAGATCAAACACATTCCTTATAATGTCCTCTAGAAAATTGAATTGGCGTTCTAGTGCCAGGCACTTGGTTCTTTTCCTGAACTTGTCCATAACGAAACCTTCATTGTCTGCACATCTGGACACAAATGTTGCTAGATGGTATGGCTCAAAATACTTATCAAATTGTTTCCATCCACCCTTTGTAATGATGAAATGGTGGGCTCTTGTGAGATTAGGGAAAATACTTCCCTTCATCTTGCCTATTAGGGATTCTTCTTGCTATCCACCCATTTGCCTCAGAATTTTCGCTATGCCAATTTTCAATGGCACTTTGTAAGGTAGAACATTGGGGGTTCCCCTGAATCCATAAACCCTTATAACTATAGAGACAGGGTACAAAATGATATCTCCCCAATTGTGGACAATTTTCAGTTCTGGGGCATACTCCAGAGGCCTTAATAATTTCATCATATCTGTGTGAATCCTAGGGTTTTGTTTACATAACAATGACTTAAGCCTAGCAGAAAAAATTCTATCAAAATATACATAGCTGGCTTCTTTTCTATCCTAAGATAAATCAACACTCCATAGTTGAATAGGAAAATCCTCATCATCCTGAAACTTAGTGAGGTCCATTTGTTCCTCAAAGACATCAGCACTATTAAATAGAAACATGTGCATCATAAGAGAATACCACCCCATTGGCTTGAGTATATTTCTATCTTTGATGCCTATTAAACCTTCATGCATTTGTTTAGCAATATAAGAACCATAATCAAAAACTACTAACAAGTTGGGATGCAAAATCTGAACCACCATAAGCATGATGTGAATAGGCATGGTTGCTTCTTCATCTTCTCCTAACACAAGGCATAGGGCACTATACATTTTCCTAGCCTTAATATTGAAAAGTCTAGTTTGAATGGCTCTGGTGTTTTCGGGCCCACAGCAATCAAATCCCCTATTTTATTAAAGTATCCTTTTAGAGCCTCATTCCTATAATACTCCTTCTGATTCTGGTATACTTCCTTAAAATAGTTGAAGTTGATGTCATCCATTTGTATTGACGAGTCACTTAATTTGAAAATTCTTCTAATTTCATCGGCTATGATAGTCAACAGCACATTTCCATCTGTATCTCTTACAACCCTGGATACTCTGTCATATGTGTTTTCTATCAAAGTGAAAAGGTCTGTATCCATGAATACCTTGGGAATTATCAATTTTCCCACATCTAAGTCCCATATTTTACAATCTTGGGAAGGAGCATTTCTCTGGCTGTAAGAAGTTTTAAACAAATTTAAACCATTTATACTGGTTTTGACATCTTTGGCCCCCCTACCTGTGTCATATAAACCCTCCCCTACTCTAAAATAGGGATGTGTAGGGACTATTTTCTTGATCTGGGTAGCATCACCTGTGGACCCATTCAACTGTTGTAGAAGGTCATCTCTCACATTTCTTTCGTGATACTCAATCTTTCCAAAAAATTCAATCCTAGGGGCCATTTTGTGAATCTAGGGCTTCTTACTGAGATGATATTCAGATTTAAATAATAATTCTGAGAGCTTTTCAAATTTCAAATCTTACTGGAAATATGAATTTCTACTATATCAGAGAAGACTTGCCTGTTCCATAATTTTGTCGCAAGGAGCTCAATATCACTGCAATTTTGTTCTTCACTTGAATGATTCTAGTGAATTATGGCAACTTCAAGTTGAAGCAATGAATTATATGGCCTCAATCAAATCATTATTTTGCATTGAATTCAACTAAAGTGGCCATATGTTCTGCAATCAATTTGCCTACTTAAAAACTCGCGGCTTAAGGACTCACTAATGTTCATTTCAAGAACTTTGAATCTAGACCATAGATCTTCGACAAGCTTTCCTTCATCTGATGGTTTTCATCTTTTCTTGGAAACAACTATTCATCTAGGACACATGTCAGCATGACTTGATTTCTTAAGCTAGATCTTGTTCACTTTTCCTTTAAGCAATCAAGTCAGTCATCTGATCCACCTTAACTTGGCTGCAAGTTATTCTGCCTTAAGTTTATTGACTGCAACTACAGTGTCATCCACTTGGACATGTGTCAACACGGCTTAATGGCTTAATCACTAGATGTCGATCACTTTTTTTTTAAGCCACTAAGCAATCCATCCAATCTTTTCAAAATTGTATCTTATTTATCATCGCTTCTGCATTGTACATGACCCACTTCCTCTACCATGCGTCACCACAACTTAATCGCTTATCCATTAGATGTGGATCACTTTGCCTTTAAGTGATTAAGCTGACCGTTGATTCTTTCTATACATGCTCTACCTTTAGTCCTTCCTTTATGACCTTAGCCAAACCCACTAGGATACATGGCATCATGGCTTAATCGCTTAAGTGATAGATTTTGATTAGTTTCTCTTTAAGTGATTAAGTGAGCCGTTAGATTTTTGACAAATTCTCCAACCTTTAACCTACGATCAGCTTCACCTATAGAAGGAATACATGTCACCTTCTAGACACACATCAACACTGCTTAGTGGATTAGGCACTAGATCTTTCACATCTTCGAGATAAGCCATTAAGTCATCTATCGGATCAGAATCAAACTATCTGTACTTTAATCATCGTCTGCTCAGAATACCCGGGTCCACCAAATGCCACATGTCAACACCGCTTAATCACTTAACTGATAGATGTTGAGCATCTTTCCTTTAAGCGATTAAGCCAACTGTTAGATCTTTCTAAGCTTTAATCTTCTTTATATTTCCTTCTACATGACCCACATCACTCCTTTTGACATGTGTTGCTTAGACTTAATCACTTATATGATAGATGTCGATCACTTTGGGATTAAGCGATTAAGTCTACCATCTAATGAAACAAGATCTGCCCACTGATTAACTGAGAACCTTTTTGACCATCAGACCCACCAAAGACACATGGAATCATGGCTTAATGGCTTAAATGATAGATTTCATTTACTTTGGGAATAAGCCATTAAGCGGGCCGTTAGATCAAAACACACTTGCATGACATATAATGAATTTAATTAAAGCATTTGCAAACTTTTAACTTAGGGAATAATATAGGACCACGACGTTAGGACCGACAACTTAATGAATAAGAACATTTTAAAAGGAACCCATTCTAGACATAACCTTAAGTGACAAAAATTAACACAAAATTAGAAACCAATTCGACACTTGGGGTTGTATGACCAAAATTTATACTTTGAAGCATGAGACAAGGGTTTTTGAGCATTTTAGCTAGGTTAAGGGCTTAAACAATATTTGCAGAGGCATAAGAACAATTTCAACCATGATTTTAAACCCTTTGAGCACAAGTAAGATAGGAAACCTCAAAAAATTACAAGGTTGACTTAAGAACATGAAATATTACCAACAGTGGGTCTCTCTGAGGATGCTTAAACACCAGATTAGCAAGAATACAGATCTCTGGAAAAGTAGACGAAAACCACACTAACCTAAATCTGGAAACAAACACACAATAGAAACAAACACACCTGTACATATGATACATACTACTGTGCATGGAATAAAAAGATCTAATTGAAGAATTTTTTTAGGAATTTTCCATGCACTGGAAATTCTTGTTCTTCATCATCCATATTCTTGAGTAAATATGAATCCTTTCCAAAAATCTGAGATATGACAAAAGGCCCCATCCATAGTGACTCAATTTTTTTGTTCTTTCCTTTGTCTTCAACCCTGGTATTTCATTGCAACACAAAATCACCAAGCTAAAAATTTCTTTCATGTGCCCTTCCGTCAAAGAGATATTTCATTTTTTGCTACAATTTGACATTTTCCCTCTAGCTTTCTCTCCTTATTTCATCCAATTCTACCAGTTGAACCATTCTTTCTTTTATAGGCTCAGAGACTTCAATCTCCTCATCTTGGATAAACTTATAAATTGGTAGCAAATTATTGACAAGAATTCTTGATTGAACACCATATACTAATTCAAAGGGAGACTTTCCAATGGCCTTTTTGACAGTGATTTTGTCTACCCAGAGGGCAAGTTTCAATTTTACATCCCAGGCTCTTATTTTACCTTCTAGGGTCTTTTTCAAAATTTGTAAGATACTTTTGTTGCTGGATTCTACCTGACCAATGGCTTTAGAATGGTATGGGGATGAATAAGACATAACAATTCCCATACTGGAGCAGAAATTGGTGAATTCTCCAGACCTAAAACACATGGCATTATCCATCACCAAATTGAGGGGAACACCAAATCTGGTGATCACATTGTCCATCAAGAAATCAATGACCACTGTGCTTGTTGCTCTTTTGGTTGGAATTGCCTCTACCCATTTTGTAAAGCAGTAAGTTACCAACAGAATCCAACTATGGCCTGCACTTGATTTCTCAGCAAACTCTCCTATGAAATCCATTCCCCACATAGAAAAGGGGGCTTCTGCCACCACATGATTCAATAGTAAGGCTCCTGAAAACTTCATTTTGCTTGAGAATATTTGACATGGCTCACACTTTCTGACAAAAGTGTAAGCATCTTGGAACAAACAAGGCCAATAGTATCCAGCCCTTAGAATTTTATGAGTTGTTGATCTAGCATAATAGTGCCCTCCACACATTCCAACATGCATTTCATTCAAAATCTTCTCTGATTGTCCTTTGTCAAGACATAACAACAAGATACCTAATTTGTTCTTCCAAAAAACATCACCATGCAACAAGACATATTTCTGGGCTTGCAATCTTAAACTCCTCCTTTGGTTATCACTTAGGTTATTTGGACACTTCACATTTTTCAAAAAATATACAATATTGGCATACCAGGGTTGCATTTCAATACTTGTTAGGCAATGTTAGAGTAATTATCTATTTACAAGTTTATTAATTAGATCACTTTGATTTAATTATTAAGTTGTCTATTACTCTATTTTACTTAAGCTGTCTCTTAGGTGCATATACTTAATATTTTATATTAATTATTATGCGCAACCTAGATTTTTAACCTTTTTAGGGTTTTTTTCACCTTATAGGTTGAACTCTTGTAATTATTGTTAATTATCTTGGAATACAATTTCTCTCACACCGCTAAGATTTTCTCTCACACCGCTAAGATTTTCCAAGGCTTTGCCTTTTGTCTCTTTGGATTCCTTCCAACAACAGGTCATTTGCATATAGGTATTCTTGGCAAACTGTGGATTTGTCTATCTCAAATCCTACTAGGTATGAGAGATTCCCTATTGCTGCTTGGTCTAAAGGTCTTGAAGTCATGATTTGAAGATGAAAAACCACAACTTCTCTAGGTTTTTTCTTCAATCTAGAGAAGGCACTTTTTTTGGAGCACTTTGAGCAAAAATGGACACCACCATCGTGCTCAAAAGGCTCGAGAGACTCAAAATTCATATAAATTTTGTTTTTCTTGCCACAGTGACCTCTGAGAAAAAATTTCTCCCTCCTAGGTCATACAACACGCAAATAAAAAAAAAATCTCAAAAAACACCCATTTTAAGGCTGTATGGGCACTGCCAGCCGCACCACCAACACACCGCCGCCGCGCTACCTTAGCACCACTACAGCCCTGCCCTCACCAGTGCCCCACCAGCTGACCAACCGGCAGCTGCCACCGGCGAACTGTCGCCCGACCACCACCTCCGCCGGCCAGCATCGTCATCTGTCCGCCCACCGGCCACTGCAACAAGTGACATCAGCAATCTTGTGCTGACATCATTTTTCTGGCGACCTCATTTTCTTCGGCAACCAGAAAAGTTTTCCAATGAGATAGGCCCATGATGTGCAAACGACCATCAAATTTTTTCCCTGGCGCTACGACAGTCATTTAACTGTCAAATTTTTTATTGTGTCTAGTTTTTTCCAGAGAGCTCTTTTTCAGAGGTGCAGTTGGTTTTTTGGCCATAACTTTTGCATATGGTGTCGGTTTTTGAAAAATGAAATATTTTTAGAAAGATATTTCCAAGATGAAGACAATGATGCTTGTTTTGTTTGCTAATTTGGCCACTTAAGCTCATTATTTTGGCATTGAATTAGAGGCTTCAATTTCCTCCATCTCTGCATCTGGCGTCCAGGTTTTCTTCTAGTTTTTTTGTACTTTCTATATTTGTTTCTTTGGTGTATGGGGGATAGGATTATATACATTGTGGGGGTGCATTTTACTTTCTATAATTTACTTCAGAAAAGACCCTTCTACTTCCTTCTTATTCTTTTCTCAATGTGGGACCCATCTGTGGCCCGACTAACACCACATAATTATCACACCTGGAAAGCACACATGACTAGGCTACTTATGTCACGTGTCTTATGGTCATGTCTGGATGAGCACCAACTTGTCCTATAGCACCTTTTAGAGGTTCTTTAGCACAGAAACAAAATGGATGAAGCCATGGGCTTGATTGCACTGAACATTTTTTATAGTCTCCTATTTCACCTGGATGGTTTGACCACTCCTCAGGCTATTTTGGGCAAGTTTTCAGATTTATTTGGCACAGTGAATGAGTTATGGGTACTACAACTTGATGCAGAGCTGACCACTTTGCCTCCTACTAGCTTTCCCACTATGGAGGACTTCTTGATGAAGTTCAAATCTCTGCGTCCAGTTTTGCAGGGATGTGGGAGAAACAAGACAGATGATGAGTGTATCTTCTTAATACTCTCAAAGTGGAGAAGACAGTATCAAATATTTTCTTCCACTTTCTACTCCACTGTGGATGCTTTTGGGTGCCAGACACACCATGCCTTCTTTTGAGACATTCTATGATCGGTTGACATGGGAACATGCAAAGATCCAACAGATGGATGCTTTTGGCTCTTCAATCCAAGCATTGGTTTCTCAGTCTTCATAGGGGAAACCAAAATAGAAAGACAAACCAAAGAAAGATTTAGCAGGCAATGAGTATTCCTCCAAACCTAGATAGAAACCTGATTCAAAACCTCCAGCTAACCCTTCCAAGGGTAAATCTTCTTCGAAGTCTACTGAGTCTACCTCCAAGACTAAGAAGAAATTAGTTGAGACCTGTAGTTTTTGTGGAAAGGATGGACATCTTGTTTCCCAGTGTTGGAAACATTTGGAGGCTTTAGAGGAAGCCATGCAGGAGCATCACATTTCTTCTCCTTAGTCCACATCCTCCCCTGCAGGGAAAGGTCATGCTCTTATTGCACGAGCAATAACTTCTAGGCACACCTAGATTTTGGATTCTGGTGCCTCTCACCATATGACTGACACTCAACAGTTGGTCACCTCACTTTCTCCTTGTGCTACTTCATAGATTGTTGTTGGGAACTCATCACATATTTTAGTTTTGGGTTCTAGTTCTGTTTCATTAGCTGAGGGTTCTCTTTAGGATGTTCTTTTTGTCCCTGACATCTCGATGTACCTATTGTCCATCTATCAGATTTGTCACTCTGGCTCTGGTAAGACTATTGAGTTCTCACCACATGATGTGGTTATTTAGGACTTAAATGATTCTGATTTGATTTTGGCTACTGGGAGTGTTGACTCTACATCTTTTCTATACATATTTAATGGTTTTTAGCCTTCTGATGGCACAGGTTCCTGTCTTATAGCACATGTAGATTCAGTGAGAAGACTTTAGCATGAGCATTTGGGCCATGTCAATTATAGATATCTTCAACAGATCAGCACACAGGCACTTGTTCTTGGGCTTCCATAGATTTCTTGCACTGATCATGTTTGTTAGGGTTGTGTTCTTGGAAAACAACATACAGATCCTTTTCGTCATGGACAATATACTCATGCTTTGGAACCATTGGAGTTTATTCATAGTGACCTCATGTCATTTCCTACTCCTTCTTTTTCTGGTGCCAAATATGTTCTTTTCATTAATGACTTCTCCAGGCGCACATGGGTGTACTTTTTGAAGTACAAGTCTGATGTCTTTGATTCTTTTTGAGTCTTTAAGACATTTGTGGAGAAGAAATCTGGTCTTTCTATTCAGCGGATACACACAGATAATGGGGGGAGTATGTGAAGCAAGATTTTAGGGATTTTTTCTCTAAACATGGTCTTCAGCATCAATTTTCAATGCCCTACACCCCTCAGTAGAATGGTGTGGCAGAGAGAAAGAAAAAAACACTTCGAGAGATGGCTAATTGTATGATACAGTCCAGGTCCATGTATTCATCCTTTTTGGTAGAGACAGTCAATTGTGCCAACTATATTTAGAATCAGATGCCCCACAAGGCAGTTCGACATATGACTCTTGAGGAGGCTTGGTATCATGTCAAGCCTGATGTATCTTCACTCTGAGTTTTTGTTAGTGAAGCATGGGTGTTTGTGCCTAATTCTCATAGGAGAGAAATGGAGTGGAAGAGCTGAAACCTCATTTTTCTTGGCTACTGCAAGGATGTTAAGCCATACAATTTGTTTGATCCTAATTCCAGAGAGGTCTTGTTTCAATGGGATGTCCAGTTTGATGAGCACCTTCCTACAGTCGATACCCTGCTTCCAGAGTCTACTTCACTTACCACTACTCCCTCATCCCTTCCAGTCTCTTTTCAAGATGATTACAATGATGATCTTGGTGATCCCCATTTACCTCCACCACAGGATCCTCCACCGATGCCTAGATGGGCTCGAATTACAGTTGAGGTTGTAGGATCTCTGGCTAGTGACCCTTCCACTTCCCGTCACACCCAATCTCATACTATGGGTTCTAGTCTTCTGAGTCATGCTATTGGTGGTGATCCTTAGACATTTGTAGTAGTGACAGGACATACTGAGTGGGATAGTGCTATGGAGGAGGATTATTCTTCTTTGATGAAGAATCATACTTGGATCTTTGTTCTCTTCCTAAGGGAAGAAAGTTAGTGTGATGCAAGTGGTTGTATCATACTAAGTTTGTTGCTAATGGTTCTATTGATAAGTACAAGGAACATCTTGTTGTGAAGGGTTTCTCATAGGTTGAGGGTGTTGATTACACTAAGACATTTGCCCCTATCACCAAGATGAACTCTATTTTCCTTGTCTTATCCCTTGAAGCTTCTCAGGGATGGCCCATTTTTTAGATGGATGTAAAGAGTGCATTCTTACATGGTGATCTTACTGGAAAGATTTATATGGAGTATCCTCAAGGATTTGTGAAAGACTCCTCCTTGGTTTGCAAACTTTGGTGTTCTTTGTATGGTCTCAAACAGACCCCTCGGGCTTGGTATGAGAAGATGGACTCCTTTCTGCTTTCTACAAGATTCACATGCTGCCATTCCGATCCTACAGTCTACATTCAGCATCTTGAGGATGATTTTTTTATCCTTGTGCTATATGTTGATGATCTTCTCATCATAGGTAGCTCATCTTCTATGATTCAGGATGTTCAATGTGCATTGATGGAGCAGTTTGAGATAACTAACCTTGGTTCATTACACTACTTTCTTGGTCTGTAGATTTTCTAGTCCTCTGATGGGATCTTTGTTTACCAGCAGAAGTATGCTCTTGACATGCTTTAGTGCTTTGACATGCTTGATTGCAAGCCTACTCCCACACCTTTTCAGTTGGGTGTTACCTTGTCTACCTATTGCACTTCTCCTTCAGTGGATCCCACATTGTATCGGCAGTTGGTTGGCAGTTTGTTGTACCTAACAAACACTTGTCTTGATCTCTCCTTTGCAGTTAGTCTTATCTCTCAACTTTCACATGAACCTCATGAGAGTCACTAGAAATCTACCAAGTGTATTTTGAGATACATTCAGGGCACTCTCATGTATGGCATTAATTACACATCAGGGGCTCCTCACATTGTTGGCTTCACTATCTTAGATTGGGCTGGTGATGTTGATGATCAAAAGTCTACTCTAGCTTTGTCTTTTGTCTTGGCTCTGGTCCCATCACATGGTCATGCAAGAAGTAGAATGCTCGCACACTTTCATCTATAGAGGCTGAGTACAGAGTAGAAGTGCATGCTAGTCAGGAGATTTTATGGCTTTGGCAGTTGATGACTGAGTTTGGTTTTCCTCCTCATCATCCCACTATTATGTGGTGCGATAATCAGAGTGCTATTCACATTTCCTGCAACTCGGTGGAGGATCAACGCACTTAACACATTGAGCTTCATATGCATTTCATCCATCAGCAGATTTAGGATGGTGTTCTCTCTTTGGAGTACATTCCCACTGACGCACAGGTTGCTAACATCTTCACCAAACCTTTTGCATCTCTCCACTATCTTCAGTTGCATTCTATGCTTGGGGTGACAAAAGTTGTCCTTGGGGGGTCTTCTTAAGGCCTTCCTTCCTTCGTGTTTTTTTTAGCATGTTTGTTCTATCTCTTTTTAGAGAGGGTTTTTTCCCACTGGGTTTTCTCCTTTGTCTCCGGTTTACAGAGATTTCCTTGTTTTGGGTACCTGATCAGGCCTTATTGTCGGGACCCATTTTTTGCTTCTTTCATATCTGTGCTAGGTTAGCTTTGTTAGAAACACTGAGAGGGGGGGTAAATCAGTGTTTTTCTATTAATTACTTTTTAGCAACTTAAGCATTAATCAAACATACATAGAATGAAGTTCAACATAACGACTCATAACACATGATATGATTACGGGGAAACCTTTATTAGAGGAAAACCCCAGTGGGAATTAGTACCCACAACTATTGTACTAAGTATAATGAACTTGTGAGAGTTCCTTTGCCCTGTTAAAAGAAGTCTTTACAATATGAGTACAATGACCTGGTTAAAGGTCGAACCCTATTAGGAGTCTTTTACAAAACCCTATTAGAGGTATATGGCTCACTACCTAGGCTCACTGCCCAATAAGATGAAGGCAACAACCTTCTGAAAGATGATATGCACTATATCAAAATGAACTGCTGTGATGACACTGTTTGTCTGATCAGTTCCATGTATGCGTGAATGCTCTTACTCTCTTAAAGAGCTATATCATATACTGAATTCATAGTACTGTCCCTCTGTATCTTCCTCTTACATAATAATTGACAATTCTTTCATATCTTTACATTACATACTTATATATGTAAATCTGAATAGGCGTGACCCAAAATAGAACACTAGTCGACCCTAAAACAAAATATACAATGCTTTCAAAAAAGTTGGCTTCAAGCATGTTTACTACAATGTTAATTACATCATTACAAACATATAACAAAAGGTTCTTAGTCATTACATCACAAAATAACACATGTTGATCAAATCACTTAGTCAGCTTCCATGCTCTATCTCCTGGACTGCTGGTCTATTGATCTGCTTGTAACTTTGCCATACTATAGTTCCATACTATGTGTGTCTGGATGTAGCATGTACACATATCATACAACTTATATCTGAACACACGTAAGCTAAATCGATCTCTTGCACATGCGTTGATGTGTTGATCGCTGAGTATCTCTGTCCTACCCTATTTTTCTTACTTAGTCATTTTGTCTTTCATGACAGAAACTAAACATGACTTTGTTGCCATGATGACAACACAAAATGAGTCATGCATCCTTAGGTAGTCAACTTTCTAACAATCTCCCCCTTTTTGATTTATGGAAACAAAGGAATGTGGCCAAGTTACTCAAAATGACTTAACACAAAAAGTGACTGTATAACATCATATATATACTTTTCCATGTATACACATTCTATATTACCCCCCCTTTGACATTAATGACAAAGGTGTACAAAAAATTTTAAGTCTACTGCATACTTACTCCATATATACTTCAGGGTACACAATTTTAAGAGATTAAATCTCTTTCTACCAAAATGCTTTCATAGCATCAACTGTTTGTAGATGCATGCACAATGCATATGTCAGCTTCTCCATTTTTATCAGATCCATGTAGGGACCTTGATCATATGTTACAATAGTGGCATCAATCTGTTTGATGTTCTCATTTAGAACTGCTAAAGATGGCGCAAGTGCATTTCTTAACTATGTTTGCCTTACCCTTATCTTGCTAATTTCTAACTTTGCTTTCTCAATTTTGTCTAACTTCCCTTGGTAGACATTGTTACATATGTTCATGTCTTGTGTCGAAGTTTCAACTGATTTTCTTATGCTATCTATCATTAACTCTGCCTCTTCTACCTTTTTGGTGTGCTCAAAGGTGAGCTTTACTCTGTCCATACAGTTTGCTATGACTTTCTTTCCTTTATCTACCAATTCCTTCAATATAGACTGCCCAATCTTTAAGGAGTTCAAGTCTAAGGTAAATTTCTTTACCAAATCATCTAGTCTCTCCTTCTTGTATTCATCTTCTGCAATCTTAGTAGCAGATTCTACTAAGCTTATGAAATGTGATTTTAAGTTTGACAAAATGTTGTCCACATCTTCAACTGATTGGACTTTGGCTACTTTCTAATCATTAGGAACTAAGTCATTCAAAATTTTCACTATTTCCAAGAAGCGAGGGTTCCTCATCACTTGTTTTTCCTTTTCTTTTTCCATAGTAAGAACGTTGATTTTGATTAGTTCTTCTTCTCCCCATGCATCCAAACTTGCCGAGTTAGGAGTTAACCTTGACAACAATGAGGTAGATGGTTGAGTGGATGGTGAGAATATAGTGTTATGGCTGGTATCCATGTATTCAACCTTCACTGGTTTCTCTTTTGTCGGCATCTTGTCACCTTGCATATCATCTTGAGTATCTTCATTTATGTCAATTTGATCATTGATGGGAACTTCATCTTGTTGTGCGGTGGTATCATCAGTGCACATTTCTTTAGTGATTACAAATGCCTTATCAACTTTGTCCATATCTTTTGCAGATGCAGTCATGGATATCTTGACATTGTCAACTACTATAGTGTCTTCTGAGTCTTTATCTATATCAGAAGTTATTGTCATTGTGGGCACTGAGGCTTGTGGACCTGTCATGGGCGCAATCTAAATTACTAGAGTTGTAGCCTATTTGGGAGGAGCTGGAGTAACTTTTGTTGTAGGCATCATTGGTGGATACATGTGTCTATCCATTAAGACTTGTGCAAATGCCTTTTCAGTATCCATACCTATCTGTTCATACTCCTTGTTCATTATTTGTAAGGTCCTTGTCTTAGTTCGGAGATGAGGCTTCACCAAATCTAAAAATATAGCCTTCTCATCATGCAAGCATACAGGAAGAAGAGTATCCAATGTTTCTTCTCTTATCCTCATGTCTTCCTCAATTGCATGTCTTTTCATTATCTCCAACAAGTTCCATAATTGATTTGGTATTACTATCTTAAGTTCAAGAACTTTCTTTTTGAGCTTGATCATATGAGATATGATCATAGAGTGTATCTCGGTCTTATCAATTTCTTGATACTTGTCATAGAATTTAGATAGTGTATCTAATCTCCCTTCATTAAAAATCCTATTCCTCAACACATTTAGACTAGGTCTAAATCCTACCTCAGGTGGAGCTTGAATATTCTTAGCTTTGCTCCGAGTGTTCCTTGAGGATGGGTGATTTGAAGGTGCAGTTTTCTTCCTCTAGTCTTCTTGCTTGGTGTAGACAGTGGAGATCAATATAAGTCAATGGTGGTAGAGGGTGCAGAGGTTCTCTCTACTTTCTTCTTCTTTTGGATCTATTCAGCTTTGTCAAGTTCTTTTTCTATTTTGGCATCTCTTGCATTGTCAAGATCTTCTTGAGTGACTCCATGAACTTTCAGTATGTTGGATGTTATTCTGGAGGCTTTCCTTTTTTTATCAGCACTATATAAGATAATATCCACTTCATTGGTCTTTTCTCTGTAGGTGCCCCACCTAGGCTCACTAGGATCTTTTGGCACTAACAATAGAACTTACACATATCCTTCTAGCACATGTTCTTCCACTTCATAACCAAGAGGATGACTCCATTTGGTTCTCGGTTTAACTACCTCCATGCGTGTGCAATCTATTTCTACCATGAAGCATATGGTATCCTTGTATTTGTTAGCTATCTTCTCAGATAGTCTGTACCTATTTTGCATTTTGATTCTGCATGTCTTTATATCCATATCCATGGCATCTCTTGCACTGCTTTCTAATGTGACTTTGAGTGATATCTGAGACATTGTGGGTTTGATCCTATCTAGGTAGAGGTTTACAGCCTTTCCAACTATATGGAAATACAAGTAGATGATTAAAGATCCAAACCTGAATGTCTTGCTTCTGTCATGTTTGATGATTCAGATGTTGTCAATCAATTGACCGTGCAAGATCTCACATAGGTTGTATGGAGTGTTATCCTTCACCATTCTTATAGCTTCTAGGACCATTGTTGCAGAGACACTATTCAACCTAATTTCTTGATGAAACTTATATCTGAGTATCATTTTTAGAATTTTTATATCATCTTCTTTGATAGGGTCAACTATCATTCTGCACTTGTCACTTCTAGACAAACAAACTTGTTCAATCTACTTTTTGACATCCTTGCCAGTGGGAAAGAGTGGTCTAGTGTTGGGAAGTTTGGTTAATTCATGAATTAGGTCTATGGTGATATGCATAGGGACCTCACCAATCTAGTAAATATCATCATGTATTCTGCTCAACAAAATATTTACCCATTCGGGCTCATCAAACTCATGCGCATTAGAATACTCAAAGATAGGGTTATCAATCAAGTGTGCAAATTCATCTTTGAATGTGTAGTTAGGTTTCATCAAGGATGCCATATGAGTAGCTATTTTAACATCTCCTATTATTTCCTTCTTATAGTATATGTACGCGTGGATATCTTCCACATGAACAACGCCTAGTGGGGTTTTGGAGAAAGCCCCTTCCACATCATCTAGTATGGATTTGAATGGATGCCTCTTGAAAACAAACCTTTTCCTCTCTGCTATATCAAACATAACTGGAGTTTCCATACTTATTTGGAATTAGCTTAAGTAGGGTTTCATTAAATTCTAAAACGGCGCGACTACTAGGGTTCCATTTCAAACTTCTTATCCATTTGGTCAACTACCAAATCTGTTATGCCTTCATGCCTTGATGTCTAGTGCTCCAATTCTCTCCAAATTCTATGCTCTTCAAGTGAAAGTGTGAAGATGATCGAATACTTTCTTTCTTTTTATACAATCTACCACATTTAATGTTTGCAACCATGCGCAAATTAACCAGTGATTTTGAAACTTTGATCCTGATGCATTTTAGACAATGTGTGAATGCACATAGAAATATAATGTTCTTGTAACCATGATTTTATAGGTGCATACTCAGAGGTGAGCATACCAACCACATAGGGGTCCTGAGCTAGAATAGCTCCCCCTAAGACCAAGAAGGTCTATTCAGATAGAAGTAGAGGGTGTGTCCACTGTGGATGCATCAACTACTTTGTCAACATCATTTTCCTTCTTTACTTTAACCCAAATTTTTCTTGAATCTTCATTTTCTTGAACAAACTTAACTTCTCCTTTCTCTTCAAATAGTGATTTCTTAGGTTTATCTTGCTTCTGAGTTTTGGATCTACAAAACTTTGAGATATGTCCTACCTTTCCACATGTGTGAAAAATAATAGGAGGTCTGATGCTTTTTTTCATCATGCCGCATTGCTTTGCTGTGTGTCCATTCTAGTTACATATCTGACATGTAGTGTTCTGCAAATTCCTTTGAGGTTGATTTCTCTGATTGTTTTGATTCATTTTTCTTTGATTTTGCTGTGACTGAGTTCTACAATGTATAGCCCCATGACCAAATTTATTACAAGAGAAACAATAACCATTGAAGGGTCTTACCTTTTTTCAATCTCTTGCCAAATGAACATGTTTTTTGCATGCATAAAAAGTTCTGTTAACTTGCTTGATTTCCCTTTTTGGTAGATCTACTTTAATCTCTTCAACATTTTCAAATTTCCTTGCTTCTGAAGGTGCTTCATGAGGTTTCTCTCTTTCCTGTAATGAATTGACTTCAGTTTGTGTTATATTGAATCCAAGACTAGTAGTGTCACCTTTTTGCTTTTGTGCATTGAGCTGAGATTGAAGTGAATTAGAACTTGTGTGAAGTTTATCAATCTTATCCTTTGATTTTTTTAATTCAGATTCCAAATTCTTTTTTATGTTTTCCAATTCCAGAACTTTCATGTTTACTTTTAAAAGTTCATCATCTAGTTGCTTGCTTTCTTTGATCTTTTCTTCAATAGAAATTTTACTATTTGTGAGTTGTTCATCCAGATTCTCAACTTTATCCTTCAGAGACATATTCTCTTCATTGAGCTTTTTGATCATTTTCCCTAAGTTTCTTGTAGAACAATCTTTCAAATCTTTTCTTAGTTTCTTGATAAGCATTTGTGAGCCATCAACTTTCAGTCTAAGTTCTTCATTTTCTTTTTCAGATCTATCAACATCTTCAAGAGATGCTTCAAGATTCTTTTTCAAATGTATTGCTTCTGCTGAGTCCATGATCTCCTCAAGTGGTTAAACTTATTTGCTGAGGACCAGAGCTCTGATACCAATTGTTAAAAACACTGAGAGGGGGGGGGGGGGGGAATC
>MU224676.1:5012120-5031501 GCA_018584345.1 Thuja plicata | reverse complement strand
AACTTGTGAGAGTTCCTTTGCCCTGTTAAAAGTAGTCTTTACAATATGAGTACAATGACCTGGTTAAAGGTCAGACCCTATTAGGAGTCTTTTACAAAACCCTGTTAGAGGTATATGGCTCACTACCTAGGCTCACTACCCAATAAGATGAAGGCAACAACCTTCTGAAAGATGATATGCACTATATCAAAATGAACTGATGTGATGACACTGTTTGTCTGATCAATTCCGTGTATGCGTGAATGATCTTACTCTCTTAAAGAGCTATATCATATACTAAATTCATATTACTTTCCCTCTATATCTTCCTCTTACATAATAATCGACACTTCTTTCATATCTTTACATTACATACTTATATATGCAAATCTGAATAGGCGCGACCCAAAATAGAATGCTAGTCGGCCCTAAAACAAAATATACAATGCTTCCAAACAATTCAACTTCAAGTGTGTTTACTACAATGTTAATTACATCATTACAAACATATAACAAAAGGAACTTAGCCATTACATCACAAAATAACACATGCTGATCAAATCACTTAGTCAGCTTCCATGCTCTGTCTCCTGGACTGTTGGTCTATTGATCTGCTTGTAACTTTTTCATATTATAGTTCCATACTATGTGTGTCTAGATGTAGCATGTACACATATCATACAACTTATATCTCAATGTGCATAATCTGAATCAATCTCTCACATGTGCGCTGATGTGTTGATCGCTGAGTATCTCTGTTCTGCCCTATTTTTCTTACTTGGTCATTTTGTCTTTCATGATAGAAACTAAACATGACTTTGTTGCCATGATGACAACACAAAATGAGTCATGAATCCTCAAGTAGTCAACTTTCCAACAAGCTTACCTCTTGAGCTTTTCTTAAGGGGGGTGTTAGAGTAATTATCTATTTACACTTATTAATTAGATCACTTTGATTTAATTATTAAGTTTTATATTACTCTATTTTACTTAAGTTGTCTCTTAGGTGCATATAATTAATATTTTATATTAAGTATTATGCGCAACCTAGTCTTTTTACCTTTTTAGGGTTTCATTCACCTTATAGGTTGAACTCTTGTAATCATTGTTAATTATCTTGGAATACAATTTCTCTCACACCGCTGAGATTTTCCAAGGCTTTTCCTTTTGTCTCTTTGGCTTCCTTCCAACAACAGGTCATTTGCATGCAGGTGTTCTTGGCGAACTGTGGATTTGTCTATCTCAAATCCTACAGGCAATTCCTATTTGTATCAGCATTGTTGACTTGAACTAGGTTCAAATTTTATTTTTTCATCAGTTTTGCCAATCCTAGTCCTCTCACTGACTTTGTGATATGGATGTCCAAATCAAACTCTTGGACTTTGTTTATCCATTTGCATAATTTCCCTGTTACCTCATTTTGAACAAATATGTCTTTAAGAGAAGCATGAGGAACATAAGCATTTACCTTTGCACATACCAAATATGGCCTGAAATCATTGACTTCCTTTACCAAAGCATAAGCTTGTTTCTCTATCAACTGATAGTTCAACTCAACTAATTGAAATGACTTGCTGAAAAATGCAATGGGATGTTCAAATCCCTCACCATCCTTTTGCAATAGGACTGCTGCAATAGTATGGAAGAAATCAAATGTAAACAAAGAGAAGGGCTTGGTATAATCATGGGACACAAGGACTGGTGCTTCTTGGATATCTTGTTTTATTTTTTCAAAGGCCAATTGTGCCTCCTAGTCTCATTCAAATCTTACATTTTTCTTCAATAATCTGACAATGGGTTTGACCAGTTCTGCAAAGTTAGCAATAAACCTCCTAACAAAATTTATTTTCCCTAGAAATTATTTTATGCCTTTTAAGTTTTTGGGATGAAGTACCTTTTGAATGGATTCAACTCTTTCAAGGTCTATCCTTACTCCCTCTTTTGATTCTATGTGGCCTAGAAGTTTCCCCTCGGTAATAGAAAAGTGACACTTTTTTGGGTTTAGAGACACCCCATATTCCAATGCTTTTATCATCACTTTCTCCAAGTGGTTTCAATTATCCTCTGCTCTTTTTGAAAAGGTTGTTAAATCATCTTGGTATACTACCATCAGAACATCTATAATATCTTTGAAAGCCACATCCATGGCCCTTTGAAAGGTTACACCAGCATTTTTCAAACCAAATGGCATGTGAGCATACACATAAGTGCCTCAGGGAGTAGTAAATGTTGTTTTGAATTGCTCAGATTCTTTGACTAGTACCTGATTGCACCCTAAAAACCCATCCATCATAGACAACAAGTCACATCCAGTGACTTTATGTAACATAGCCTCCATATTGGGTAGTCCATAGTTATCCTTTAATGAGGCCACATTCATGTTTCTGAAATCAACACACAATCTTATGTCCCCATTCTTCTTTCTTACAGGGACTAAGTTAGAAACCCATGATGAATGTCTTATTAGCTGAATTATAGTTGCATCTCTTAGTTTCATCAATTCTACCTGCATTTTGGTAGCCAATAATGGATTAATGGGTCTTTGTTTTTTCCTGGATGGTTTTATACCCTCTTTCATAGGGATGTCATGCTAGAATAAGTCTGTTCTATAAGCTTTCAAATCCTCATAAGACCAATAAAATACATGTTTGTACCTTTTCAGCAATCTTATCAAATTCAGTCTCACATGGCTATCCAACTTTTTACCAATATAGACCAGGTGGGGAGATGTTTCAGATCCCAAGTTAACTTCTTCTAAATCTTTTGCCTTTGCATTGGACTTTTGAGTCATATAATTGTCATTTATGCTGAACATGCCTTCCAACTCAACCAATCCTTTGGGAATATGATTAGTAGCCAACTGGATAACTTCTTGGTCAAATATATATTCCTTATCATCCACAACTATTACTAAAGATTCACAATCAATCTTCTAACCATCATATTGATCTACACACTGAATAAACCTAAGGATATCATCATCATCCTCAAATACTTGTCAATTATGAATATTGGTAGGGACTGCAGGTCTACTCTTTATTTCCACCATAGACATGCCAGTAAGGGTAACATCACTATTTTTTAGGGAAACACTGGCAAGGAAATCTGTCATTATGTTAGTTCATCTCTCTATCCATAGGATATTGAAGGCATCAAAGAATTCTATCCTATCCCAGACTGCATACTTGTACAATTTTAGTCTGTCATCTTTTGCAGCATAATGTTCCCTTATCTAAGATATGATTAACTAAGAATCCCCATGAACTTTCAAACATTTAATACCATGCTTAATAGAAATATCCATTCCCAATATTAAGGCTTCATACTCAGCAGTATTATTTGTACAATAAAAAGTTAGCCGGAAGGAATACTTGAAAGTGATACCTGATGTGGAGATAAACAAAACTCTTGCTCCTGATCCTTCCTTGGAGAATCCCCCATCAAAGTACATTTTCCACAGTCCATCTTGTTGCAACAAAAATTCATCCACAATTGGGTCAATATTCTTTAATTGGGGCTTAATCTCTTCCAGATTAAAGCTTTCCATATCAACATCTATACAACAATTTATCTGGTCAAGTAGAACCACCTCCACCATGACAGGTGACCGGGGTTCTTTGTACAACTTGACCTCATTTCCATTTACGGGGATATTTGGATAGGATAAATCTAATTGAATCTTTCCACCCACTACTGCTGCCCACTTCCTTGACAGAAACATACCATAATATGGTTTGGTGTCAACAACTACTATATCCATTATGTAAGTTGCTTCAGGGAAAGCAACAATTTTCACCTCAATGTCTTTCAGTGTTCCTATCACAGGAACTTCTCTGTTGTCCATAGCATAACAACTTATAGTAGGTGTAGTGACTTGAAGTCCCAATTCCTTCATGACATGATAAGACATCACATTTTTTGCAGCTCCAAAATCAATCATGCAATTTTTTACTAAGAAATTATTAACCATTAAGGTGACATAGAATGGGTCAATAGATAATGGTTCTTGGGTGATTATATTGCCGATGCAAATATTGAAAAATTATTTTCTTTTTTCTTTTCCTTTTACTTTCCCTTCTCTCTCTTTAACAAGTGGACTACCCCTTCTACTATCATTTAATGTCAAGGGTATCTCTTCTTGGTTCGGTACAAAGACATCATCTATCCCTTTCAAGAGTGCCAGAGCAACTTCTTTATGTTCCCTTATTTTTAGCATCTCCATGAGTGGGATTGAAACCTTCATTTGAGTCAAAGCATGTCTCATGTCAAAAAGGGGCAATTCAGAGGACATATCACTCATTTTTCTACCCTTTTTGGATTTATCAATGGGTATTAGTTCCTCTTTTCCTTCTTCATTTTCAACATGATTGGAAGAAGGTCCTGCTTGTTTTTAAGGATTTTCATTTTTATTTTCTTTGACATGAGAATCCATAGTAACTTGAGGTGAATCCTTTCTGACATAGACAGAGGTAGGTTTACCTTGAGATGTGTGTACTATCCTATTTCTCAGGTTATATGCATTTTTGGCTTGATTAATTGCTGCAACAGTCAAAGACCTCTTTTCCTCATCAGTGGGAGTTTTAAAATGAGAATGTGGGATGTCACTTCCCACTGTATTTATAGTTTCTTGTGAGACAATATCAACCTAATCACTTTGATAGGGTGGAATCTGTGATTGATATTCTAAGTAAGAATTGTCTTGTTTACACAAATTATCAAAAGATGAGCCAATGTCAGAAAACCATGGATATGGTTTCTTTACTGTGAACATATTTATGGCGGGGCCTTCTTGTTCTCTTTCTTCTGTTTGGTCAAACAAGGCCTGAGCTACTACACACTAATAGGAAGATTGTGGCATATTATAAGAATCACACCAGGGAGTGTTCTCAACATAGTTGGCACTGTTCCTTTTTAGGGGATCTGGGGTTTCTTTTTCTTTTGGGTTATCTTGTCCATCGGGGACTGGTTTTCCATTGTTCCAATTTTTTTTATAAGGGTAGTCTCTCAGGTTAGGCTATTTTTTAAACCTCTGGTTGGTGTATTTATTGTCATGGTACCCTCCCCTATCATTTTTATCCATTTTGGCAGCAAGATATTTTACTGCACTCACTAGTTTATCTACTGTATCATCTTCTTTGACAGTTTTGTTGGCTGATCCCTTTTCCTTCCAAAGTTTATTGTTTTCTCTCTTCCCCAATTTTCCTGATGCTCTCCTATTACTTTCAATGTCAATAGCTATCTTATAAGCATCCCTTAAGGTTTTTGGGTTTTTATCTCTGATTAGATAAGACATTTTGCCATCAGCAACATTAATATATGTGGTAAGACATACTTGTTCATCCAATCTCAAGACTTGGAATAGTTTATTCATGGCCTTTTGAAATCTACTGTTAAAAAATAGCCATACTCTCATTAGGGAACTTTTTCATGTTATTGAATTCATTTAACATGTATCCAGAATTGACATGCTCTCTATATTGTTCTCTAAAAGATTTCAAAAATTCATCCCAAGATGCAAAGCTATCACTAGGTAAATTTCTGAACCAATCCCTAGCATCTTTTGTTAATGACTAAACAAAAAGCTTCATAATGACATCATCATTTTCAATTTCAAAGTCAGTTATCTTATCACTAAATGCTTTTAGATTATGTTCACAAGTAACAACATTATTTCCTGTGAACTTGGGGATTTTGTCTCTTACCTCATTGGGGATCAGATTAGGGTGACCAGGAATGCCTTCAAAGAAGAGATCTTTGTATCTGTTCATGTGGATAGGTCTCCTTTGGAAATTTATAATCACATTGTTGACACTTGGTCCAATAGTTCCTCCTTGATTTTGAATGGGTGGGGGAGCACTTTGTTTGAGGTTGGAAACTTGGATGCTTGGGCCCAAACCAACATGTTGAGCATTTGCATTTGGGCTAGAGTCTTTAACATTTGAATTCAAACCAGAAGATTTCACTTTAGGATCAGCCCCCTAATTATTTGGGATTGGGCCAATAGATTTCTTTTGTTGTTGTGTCCATGATTTAATGGCATAGAGCTACTTGCAGAAGTGTTAGTGGTAGCATGTAGAAAAGCTATCTTCACTCTCATATCAGCTACAGCAGCCTCTAATTCTAACTTATCCAATTGTTTGGCCAAGTCCTCTTTATCTTTTCTAGCTTGTTCCATCTCAAGATCAACTTGAGATGCTCCTATAGGAATGGTCAATTTCTATTTAGGTTCCTCTATAGTCACACCAGCAACCTTTTGCTTACCTTTTTTGGGGGCATATTTAGTAGTTGTCTTAAGTTTTGTATTTTGTTCAATCTCATATGGGAACAACTGTCTGATGACATGACCTTCTTTCTCAAATTCATCCTTGTCAGGATTTGAGATTTTATTTGGGGCTTTGTTCCTCAAATCATCAAGGTCACTGAACAATTCTAGATTCAAACCTTTAACCTCCTGACTTAGTCTTTTAGCCTTGAGGTCATTTCTTCTGGTCTCAGCCAAGAGTTCTTCTCTTTCCGCTAGTAATTCATATAGCTTTTGTCCATGTTTCTTCTCTGCCACTGCTATTTCCTTTTCTTGTTCCTTTTTTCTTTTTCTTAAAGCCATAACCTCATCCTGTAACTTATCAGAATCATATGAGGTTGTTTCAGTAGTAGAAGTCTCTTTTGACAGAGCAAGATTTTCTTCTGCAGGGAAGAAGCCTATATCGGTATTTTCTCCATCTCTGAAGGGATCAAAGTTGGCATTGGCTCTATAAGTGTGAATTGATCCCATGGGTCCTGCATCTTTAGATGAAGATGAATTTCTTTCTGGAGTGGGAGTCTCCATCCTTCCCTTAGAGGTATGTTGGGAATCATGTTTGGATATACCTCTCTTGGACCATTGTTTCCTTTAAGGTGTATGGATTTCTTCTCCAACATCCTTTTCAAGATTTTCTCTGAAATAGGATCTAGTATTCCTTTGTTGACTCATCTTTCAGAATAGACAAATATATTCAACATGTTTAATGTGCAACACTAGAGTACACAGAGGTTAGAGTTGCCACCTCTTTTCAGAGGAAAAACATATAAAATGATTGAGCAGCTTGTCCTAACTCAAGTTCTATTTTACAACAATAAGTCTAAATGAAACTTAAAATAAATGTTTCTTGATAATTCCTCACCTGGTAATCTCAAGAAAATGATTCTTCACTATCTGAATAACTACAAATCTTCTCCACTCAGTAGATTTTCTTTGAAAAACAAATACAAGATTAGATTAGAGGCTTTATAATTATCAGTCACTCCATTTGAGACAAGATCTGTATCATCTTCAGGACCAAAGCCTTCAAACAATGTGCAACGAAAGATAAGAAAAATAATGATTATGAGGAACAATAGACTTATTATCAATATTTTGAGGACTAACTCTTTCATGAACATGACTCTAGAGCATTAAAATTTCCCCAGTAGAGTCACCAATTTGTTAGCACTTTTTCTTGTAGAATCAATATACTACAGTAAATGTTTGACTCTTTGTTTCCCAATTCAGATTCATACAGGGGAAAAAGGATAATTAAAAAGGATAAATAATCTTCTACACTTTGGGCTTCACAAACCAAGGCGGGTGCACCTCCAATAGGCTACTGACTTTTAGCAAATCTGATAGTGGATCAAGGATTCACGATCCTTCTTCTTTTTTGGCCACTTGGCTTAGGAAGGGTAACCTATTGATTCTCTCTTCAAGGATTCACTCTATTGAATTGTATTCAAAACAATTATCTAGACATGTATGTCCTTAGATAACAAAAAGTAAAAGATTGATTAATATTGATTGATTTGATGATAACAACTACTTATCAGAACTTGACTAGTGCCTAATCCTAGGCCATAGAGTCAGAATGAAACATATGTTCACCAAAGATAATTAACTAAAACACAAGTAAAAATTTAGATAAACTGCCTTACATACTATCCTTTCACTCTCAAACCCCTGTATCAAATTCTTGCATAAACCATAACCCTTTGTAACTATTTGCAAGATTTAAACCCTCCTTGAAAGCAACTCACAAATAATAACATAGCTACCTTATAACTAGTACATTTAAAATGCCTTACAAATTAAACATACAAGACCTAAATGCAAATGCAAAAAGACATCAATGATTTTGAGACTGGAAATTCCACTGTATTTTATTAATGGTCTTGATTTCAATACATCAAAATTGACCCAAAGCTTAAAAACTTAGACACCATTCAAAAGTCTACCTTGCATCTTTTATTTTACCATCCTTTACAATATGTTATAATTTTCTACTTATAGACAACCTTAGTCATCTTGGAATCCTTAAATATTAAGGATGCAACAAGCTTCAGATGACTATGCTAAAAGAAAAAACTCAGAGTACAACAGGACAAAATAACAAGTGGAGAGAAAAACCACTTTTGTTACAAGATATTCTAAATATTTTTTTTTCCTATGGCCACATGGTGATTGCATTTTCCTTGTACTTACTTGGGGATAGATATCTGGAATCTGTTGCCTTTAATGCTGGTGATGTATTATCTCCACTTTCAACTGTATCAACTGCTCTATTAGGCTTCATCATCCACTTGCATATCATCACCTTCCCCAAGATCAACTATTGTGTACCTGTCTTTCAAAGAAGTGTACACCTCATCACTTTGCCATTTGAATCCAAGGACTTCATCTTTTTGTTTTTGATCTCCTTCCAAGTGGCATGTGCTTTCTCAATCTCATCTGTCCAAGATGCAAAAAATGTTCTGGCTTTGCCCACTATCTCAATTGTTTGAGAAAAAAGCAGGGTTCTCTCCAAGGTTAATATGTTGTTAGTTCTAACCGCCAATGCCTCATTCATCTGTCAATGCCACAAAATCTCATCTTTGATATTTCCATTTTTTCTAAGGATATTTGGGAACATCTCATACCTGTCTTGTGAATATTATTTTTTCAAGGCCATCACTTTTCTAACGACAATGTCTCTTCTTATGTCCATGTCCAAAAGTAATTTGACACATTTGTGAGTTCCAGTTAGGACTATGTCAACATCATTATAATTCTTTCAAGTGGTGTGGAATAATTTTAGCTCCCCTACCTTCCCTTTCCACTTACTTACCAACAGGTCCAACTTTTCTTTGTTTTCATTATATTCATTTATTATGCTGACAATTTCCTTACCTTGTGTATAAATGACAGTAGGTATTACTTCATGTGTACAATGCATAAGAGCACTGTGTATCTTATCTTCATATTTCTTCTTTACCCATTCCTCTACTTCTCTGAAGGCTGCAGACTGCTCCACCCACTCTTTCTTTTACCTTTCTAGTTTTTCTCTTATAGCTTTCAGCATGGCCTTTTCTTGTTCAAGCTCATCTATTGTGGTAGAAGTAGATGGTGCAGGGGAAGGAGGGTAAGTGATTATAGGGCTTGATGAGGATGGCTGGTGAGGTTCCTATGAAATCCTCTTTTGAGGCACTAATTGCACTATTTTCCTTCCCTCAAGGAATACAATTATGTCTTCCTTTTGCAGAGATTTAACTTTCTCATCATTGTAATCTTTTAGAACAAATTCCTATTTCTAGGTTAAACTCTTGAGAGCATCTTCTTGCTTCTCAACTACCTTCCAGCTTAGATTAGTAGTTTGTAAAGAAAGGTTAGCTACATCCACACTTGAGGTATCTGAAACTCTCTTTATAATGAGGCTACCTATATCCTCAACCTAATCATCTTCATTTGTTCTCTTTCTATCTTTCTTCTTCAAAGACTATATTGCCAATGCTGCATGATCCTCACTAAACTGGGCACCAATTTGTGTTCCAGTAGTGTTCAAAGGTTTGGCTTCCTTCCTTACAGTTTCAAACATAATAGCATCAGCCAAATCCCACTAGGGTAAGATAAGGACTCCTTTCTTCTTTACCAAATCCCTGCCTTCTTCAGGGGTTATCTTTTCAAATTTGGTCATTAATTCTTGTTTGACCTCCTTTTCAATGTCTTCCTTGCTCTGATTTGGATGAGCTTCTCGCAACTTATGGAATTTATCCTTGAACGTCTCATCAATACAATTTCTCCATAGGAATTTAACAAAGGCTCTATCCTTAACAAGATTATCATCTGATAGAAATTCTTCACTAGCCTATTTGGTTACAGGGTCCAACTCCTTTCCTACAAACTCTGCCATTGTAAGATCCAGAGTTTCATGCCTGGGTGCCTCTGGCACTCCTTCTTGTAGCTCTTGTGCTGTACCAAAAACTTGTCATGTATTTTCCATTTGGACCAGTTGCTTAGCAATAGCTTGGTCATCCATTTGTAGAGGAGACTGGGAAGGGGAGTATAACTCACTAGATTTCTCTTTTTCCTCCATTTTTTGCCTCTTTGGGGAAGACATTGTTTGAGCACTAGCATCTGTTGGCCTCTTTCCCTTCTGATTAGAAGATTTGTCTATCTTGGGCATAATTGTATTATACCCTCTCCTTTTGTAAACCACATAATTTCTAGGTGGGACTACCCTTCCCTATGTAAGTTTGCTCAGAATAGCCTTAGCTTTTTTTAGCTCAATATCTATCACTCTATTTTTCTTTTGGTTGAGAGTTTGCATGATATCTTCAAACATTATCATCAAGGACTCAATCTTATTGGCCCAGGATGGAAATACTTTCAAAGGATCATAGGATCTATCAAAATTGTGGACAAAATCCAAAGATTTCTTATACACCAGTCATTTTTCTTTCCTAGCCTCCTGATCATTCAAATCAAACACATGCCTTATAATTTCCTTTGGAAAATTAAATTGGTGTTCTAGTGTTGGGCACTTGTTTCTTTTCCTGAACATGTCCATAATGAAACCTTCATTGTCTACACATCTGGACATAGATGTTTCTAGATTGTATGGCTCAAAATACTTATCAAATTGTGTCCATCCACCCTTTGTAATGATGAAATGGTGGGCTATTGTCAGAGTAGGGAAAATACTTCCCTTCATCTTGCATGTTAGGGCTTCTTCTTGTAATCCACCCATTTCCCTCATAATTTTTGCTATGCCAATTTTAAATGGCTCTCTGTAAGGTAGAACATTGGGGGTTCCCCAAAATCCATAAACCCTTATAACTGTAGAGACAGAGTACAAAATGAGATCTCCCCAATTGTGGACAATTTTTAGTTCTGGGGCATACTCTAGAGGCCTTAATAATTTCATCATATCTGTGTGAATCCTAGGGTTTTGTTTACATAACAATGACTTAAGCCTAGCAGCAAAAATTCTATCAAATTATACATAGTTGGCTTCTTTTCTATCCCAAGATAAACCAGCACTCCACAGTTGAAAAGGAAAATCCTCATCATCTTGAAACTTAGTGAGGTCCACTTGTTCCTCAAAGACATCAGCACTAATAAAAAAAAACATGTGCATCATAAGAGAATACCACCCCATTGGCTTGAGTATATTTCTATCTTTGATGCCTATTAAACCTTCATGCATTTGTTCAGCAATATAAGAAGCATAATAAAAAACTACTGACAAGTGGGGATACAAAATTTGAACCACCATAAGCATGATGTGAATAGGCATGGTTGCTTCTTCATCTTCTCCTAACACAAGGCATAGGGCACTATACATTTTCCTATCCTTACTATTGAAATAGTCTAGTTTGAATGGCTCTGGTGTGTTCTATCCCACAACAATCAAATCCCCTATTTTATTAAAGTATCCTTTCAGAGCCTCATTCTTGTAATACTCCTTCTGAGTCTGGTATACTTCCTTAAAATAGTTGAATTCGATGTCATCCATTTGTGTTGATGAGTCACTTAATTTGAAAATTCTTCTAATTTCATCGGCTATGATAGTCAACGACACATTTCCATCTGTATCTCTTAAAACCTTGGATACTCTGTCATATGTGTTAGCTATCAAAGTTAAAAGTTCTGTATCCATGAATACCATGGTCATTATCAATTTTCCCACATCTAAGTCCCATATGTTACAATCTGGGGAAGGAGTGTTTCTTTGCCTGTAAGCAGTTTTAAACAAATTTAAACCATTTGTACTGGTTTTGACATATTTGGCCCACCTACCTGTGTCATATAAACCCTCCCCTACTCTAAAATAGGGATGTGTAGGGACTATTTTCTTGATATGGGTAGCATCACCTATGGACCCACTCAACTGCTATAGAAGGTCATCTCTCACATTTCTTTTGTGATACTCAATCTTTCCAGAAAATTCAATCCTAGGGGCCATTTTGTGAATATAGGGCTTCTTACTGAGATGATATTTAGATTTAAATAAGAATTCTGAGAGCTTTTGAAATTTCAAATCTTACTGGAAACATGAATTTCTACTATATCAGAGAAGACTTACCCATTCTACAATTTTGTCGCAAGGAGCTCAATATCACTACAATTTTGTTCTTTGCTTGAATGATTCTGGTGAATTATGGCAGCTTCAAGTTGAAGTAATGAATTATATGGCCTCAATCAAATCAATCTTTTTCATTGAATTCAACTAAAGTGGCCACACATTTTTCAATCAATTTTCCTACTTCAAAACTCGCGGCTTAAGAGCTCACTGATGTTTATTTCAAGAACATTGAATATGGACCGTAGATCTTTAACAAGATTTCCTATCTGACGGTTCTCTTCTTTTCCTAGAAAAAACCATTCATCTGGGACATGTGTCAGCTTGACTTGATCACTTAAATGCTAGATCTTGTTCACTTCTCCTTTAAGCGATCAAGTCAGCCATCTGATTCACCTTAACTTGGCTGCAAGTTATTCCGCCCTGAGTCTACTGACTACGGCTACGGTGTCATCCACTTAGACACATGTCAACATGGATTAATGGCTTAATTGCTAGATGTCAATCACTTTTTCTTTAAGCCACCAAGCGAGCTGTCTAATATTTTCAAACTTGCATCTTATTTATCATCACTTCTACACTGTACAAGACCCACTTCCTCTGCCATGTGTCACCATGACTTAATCGCTTATCCATTAGATGTCGATCACTTTTCCTTTAAGTGATTAAGTCGACCATTGATTTTTTCTATACATGATCTACCTTTATTCCTTCCTTTATGACCTCAGCAAAACCCACTAGGACACATGGCATCACGGCTTAATCACTTAAGTGATAGATTTCAATCAGTTTCTCTTTAATCAATTAAGTGAGCCATTAGATTTTCAGCAAATTCTCCAACCTTTAACCTGTGATCAGGTTCACCTTTATTGGAATACATGTCACCTTCTAGACATGCGTCAGCACTGCTTAATGTCTTAGATGCTAGATCTTGCACATCTTTGAGATAAGCCATTAAGTCATTCGTCGGATCAGAATCAAACTGTCTATACTTTAATCATCATCTGCTTAGAATACCCAAGTCCACCAACTACCACATGTCAACACCGCTTAATCTCTTAACTGATATATGTCAAGCATCTTGCCTTTAAGCTATTAAGACAACCATTAGATCTTTCTAAGCTTTAATCTTTTGTATACTTCCTACGAAAGGACCCACATCACTCCTTTTGACACACGTCACTCAAACTTAATCGCTTATATGATAGATGTCGATCACTTTGGGATTAAGAGATTAAGTCTACCATACGATGAAACAAGATCTGCCCACTGATTAATTGAGAACCTTTTTGACCATCGGAGCCACCAAAGGCACGTGGCATCACGACTTAATGGCTTAAATGATAGATTTCATTTACTTTGGGAATAAGCCATTAAGCGGGCTGTTAGATCAAAACACACTTGCATGATAGATAATGAATTTAATTAAAGCATTTGTGGACTTTGAACTTAGGGAATAATAAAAGACCACAGCATTAGGACCGACAACTTAATGAATAAGAACATTTTAAAAGGAACCCATTCAAGACATAACCTTAAGTGACAAAAAGTAACACAAAATTAGAAACCAATTCGACGCTTAGGGTTTTATGACCAAAATTTATATTTTGAAGCATGAGACAAGGGTTTTTGGGAATTTTAGCTAGGTTAAGGGCTTAAACAATATTTGCAGAGGCATAAGAACAATTTCAACCATGATTTTAAACCCTTTGAGCACAAGTAAGATAGGAAACCTCAAAAAATTACAAGGCTGACTTAAGAACATGAAATATTACCAACAGTATGCTTAGGGCCTTTGAGGATGATCTTTGCATGAGATTGAGTAACAACATTTCCACGAACCTAAGATTGTTCTGGTTCAGAGGGTTGGGGCACAAACCCTTGCAGCATGAAGGGAGTTTTATGCTTAGGAGCATCTTCTTCTCCCTTGATGATAATGACATTGCAGTATTCTTCATCAAATGGTTCAACCATATTAATGATGTTATCATTATTAGCATATGTATAGTTGACCTTGGCATCAATTTTTTTGTCTTTAGAGGATTCACTCTTCCCATGAGGAGGAAAGGGGTCTTTTAAGGCCTGGTGATTTGAGTTCTTATTGTGACCTCCCACAACAATAATCTCATTATCGATAAGGTCCTGGACCTTATGTCACAGTTGAATGTAGGTAGTTGTCTTGTGACCTTTGTTCCAGTGGTAATCACAATAAGTAGATTCATTCCACCAAGATGGTCATGGCTGCAGATCAAAAGGATGTGGATTATCCAAAGGAGTGAGTAATTGGTTGTCCAAGAGAGTCTTGTAAACTGCATCAAGGGGTTCTCCTAGAGGAGTGAGTTCATGCTTGGGTCGAGGGTCCCAAGGTTTCTATCTAGAGAAGTTCAAAGGCTGTTTAGATTTTGTCACAACGTGGTCAGTGGCTTTGGCCACCTGCATAGTGGTAGTAAGATTGAATGCAGCCTTTGGAGGTTTGGGAGTCACATTGTCAACAACTCCATCATTCACAACATTCTGGATCTTGTTGACAAATTTTTATTTGTCTTTACCAGAGGAGGAGGACCCTTGTTTATTATCCTTGTGTAGGGTCAGTTCTCCTTTCTTGACCATAAATGTTTCAATTCTTATAGCTTGTTTGATCATGTCGGCAAAGGTCAAAGGACCTTGCAGCTGTACTTGATACCCAAAATTGGGAAGATGGTTGTCTAAAAAGATGTCAAGCTTTTCGGACTCAGGTATTTTGTGAGAATACTTTGTATAAAGTTGTCTCCATCTCTGGAGAAATTTCAAGAAAGGTTCCCCATGTTTTTTCTTCAAGTTGCAAAGATCACAGATATTAACTGGATGTTGGATGTTGTGTGAATAATATTGCAAGAATAAGTTGGCAATCTCGTCAAAGGTCTTGATGCTAGTCGGGAGCCTAGAGAACCACTTCATAGCTGACCCTCACACACTATGTGGGAGGAGACACATGAGGTAGGTTTGATCATGTATGAACTCCATAGAGAGAGCACCAAACTCTCTCAAATGATCCTAAGGATTAGCGGTACCCAAGTATTTGTTATACTTGGGAAGTTCAACTCCTTTAGGAAAAGGAGGCATGCACAGACTCTTATCAAATGGGAATGGACAAATGCTTTCCAGTGTGAAGTGTGTGGTAGGTTTGTCTTTATCCTTCATGAGTTGAAGGAGTTCTTCTTGCATACTTTGAACTTGTTTTTGTAACCTGGAGTTTTTGGTTTCTTTCTCTTGTGTGACAAGAGTCTCTACATTATAGTTTGAGGGGGACTTGGCCCCTTGATTGGCTAGTTCAAGAAGATATTTCTCTTTCTCCTTAGCTAGGAGAATCTCCATCATCTTGTGGAAGTTTTTATTGGAATGAGCACCTGTGATATATTATTGGGTTATTTCTATCTCCTCATCATTAGGGGGGTCTTGATGATGGAATTTACCCCATTTTTTAGAGTGATCATCATCTCTGCTATGTTCACTTGATTGATTGTGATCTTCCATATTGCTAAACTGCAAGTGTTCAGTGTGAAAAGATTAAATATGAGGAGGTTGAGTATCTTGAGGTGTTGTACCTATGGGAACTCTTGTTGTTTCACTAGCGTCAAGTTTAGGAAACAACTCTTCAGAATTTGCATGTTCTTCAAACAATGGATTCTGGACCCCACTGAAGTCTACTTGAAATGAATGTTGGATGTAAGGTTGAACAATAGGGGAGGAAGATCAAGATGATCCCTTGCTAGAGATAGCTGATGAAGAGGAGCTTGAAGATCCTCCACTACACTCTGACTGTGTGATAAGCTTGGAATGACCTCTTCCTCGATTTCAAAGTCTACTTCGTCTAGTGACACATGGGAGGAATGTGCTGCTACTTTGAGTTGTGACAGTCATAGACAAAGATTATACATGGGGAATGAAATAGGACAATGCTTGTAACTATCTCAAGACAAATGCACAAGAGTTCCAAAGGGTGAAGTATACTTGGCATGATTCGTCAAAGACAAGGCTAGAACAGCCAAGAATTGACTATCACATCACAAGGTATGACAATATAGTAGAACAAGTAAATAGATAAGGAACAAGACAAGTTTAAGAAAGAATCACATAATTCCCAACTTGAGACATCCAGTCACAGACTATGAACAGACAAGAAACATGTTGAAAAACCTCAGATGAAACCAGACTGAGCAAAGGAACATAGAATAGGCAGCAAACAGCTCTCTATTTTGGCAATTTTGGGATAGTTTCACGTGAAGAAGTATATTCTCATGCCCAGATTACCACAGACCTGTCTAACATTTTGCAACCAGGCATAGAGAAAGACCGACTGGTGATAGAATAAGATAGAAAATAGTACAAACTAGCATAAACTCACAAATATTCTCAGTGGCTCACGCGAAGATTCTCATAGACAGACGGGAAGAAGTGTTTTCTCACACAAAAATTGGCAGAGAGCCAAGAAAAATTATCAAGAAACAGATAGTTGGAACATTTTTTGAGATAGTAGATAGACTTTGAGACATAGTAAATATTGTTCTCTGACAAATTACATAGTTTCAGATTGATATTTTGTTTGTTTGAATGATGTAGAACTAGTTATTGACAAGTATAGATAGTCGTGACACAAGCAGTAGTCGCAAACAATTCAACCAAGGACAAAGAAACTTGGAAGAAAAAGGGAGTCTTTGAACAGTTTTAGCATTGTAGATATTGAATATTTTCAAAAAGACACATGCTTATCCCTAGAAAGAAAATTGGTAGAGAAGACAAAAGCCTTGCCCCACAACTTATGCACATATGTTCACCTCACATAGTAGTGTCACCCCCGAGAGGGCGCTTGTGTTTTTGGTGTTTCCAAGGACTCAATAGTATATGTTCAAAGGTTACCCTTGAAGTAGGGTCCAGTGTCATATACCACCTTCAAACGTCCAGGTGTATGCCTATGGTGAGAATCTATGGGAGAGAATTTTCTCTCTCCTTGCGCAAATATTATGTCTCCTTTCGGAGGTGAATTAGGTAAGCATTTATCTACAAGGTGTTTAGTAGGATTCCATTCCTATTAACCTTTGATGGCCTTGCAAGAGAGGTGGAGACATATAGCCACACTGAAACCTAAAAGTGTACACCCATGGAAAGCAAGGCTGCGAGTAGTGCCGCTCAGTACAATAGACAGGGCTTCCTTGAGATGTTTGACATCAAGAATCCCAAGGAAGAGAATTAATAAGGCTTTGGAGTCTTTCACTCAACAAAGCTACTTTATTAGAGTGGGGTGGAATCACCGGAGAAAGGTGTGTACCCACTTGGGTCATTCCCAAAGGTTGAACTTTCGGCAGGCCCACTAAAGATTAGACTCATACTTGGTTTGGTTTCAAGGGTCTAAGTTTCTAATTCTCCCCAAAGGGGAAAAGAGCATACTCCTCTACTTTTTTTCCTTACCCAAACACACCAAACAGGTTTATCACTAAGCTAACTTTTCTCTCAACAAAATCCAAGAGCTTCTAGGTTTATGATTCTCTCAAAGAGAGAAGAGCATACTCCCCTCACTAATGGACATGCTAATTAAATCATTACCTTTCCTTGCTCCCAAAAGAGTCAATCCTATAGCAGCGTCTAGGTCTTGGATTCATTCATGGGCATCACTTCCATGTAATGAAGAGCCTATTACCCTATTCTTCTATTAAGACACTCGAGAAATTATTAACAAGGCCCTATTTAAGCTATGTGAAGAAAGCATGAAAGAAAACATAATGTTTAAACAAGTTTCAAAAAAAATCTTTGACAAGCATTCTCTGACATGCGTCCTACAATCAAACCGTTAGCAAGTTTACATAGTTATAAAATGAATCTTCATCATTTCATTCTACAGACCACATGTTAAGCTATTGTAGAAATAAAAAAACCAGAAAGACACAGTCAATAGAAAACAAAGATCATTAGTGGTCAGAAAATAGAATAATAAATCTATAAAATTTAAGCCTTCTACTGTCAAAGTCCATGCAAAGAACTGCCAAAAGCAGCGCAAAGAAAAAATATGTATCGCGCAAAGTATTACAAAACTTCGCACGGTTAAGTGAGAAAATTTGCATGAAACTTCACTGTAGAGCCATACGGACAGAAAACAGAATAATGAAAAGAAATAGAGAATGAGGTCTAAAATTGATTTTCGGCCCCACGGTGGGCGCTAGAAATGTGATAGCTAAATGTGGCCTTCTTACCTAGACATGAACTTCAACATGGTCATTTTTCACCAATCACATACAAAAGTGCATATGAAATTATCCATCTTGCATGTTTGTATGATTCGACCTATTGCCTCCTATCTAGTTGGGGTTTTGAATAAGCTCTCAATAATGAGAGTCCAACAACCTAGACCATTGCTAGAACGGAGGATTTAAGTAAATATGCAAATTCAATATTAATCTAGAGAGCTTAGTCTAATCTAGAAATAAATGCAATATTAATCTAAAGAGCTTAGTCTAATCTAGAAATGAATGCAATATTAATCTAGAAATGATATATTAAGCTAAGAAAGTGAAAGATTAAGCTAATCTAAGAAATGAACAATGATATTCAAACTAAGATTAGAAATGTGATTTAACTATGCAAATTTAATCTAAATGATATTAAACTAGCATGATATTAATATTATTGCAACAATTCTAAAATCAAAGCATGCAATTAGAAAACTAGTGAATTTGAATTACAAGATTACAAAATTCAAGACTAGCTTGAATGAGAATTGAGAGGGTTCTTTTATAGACCTAGAGTCTGTTCAGAATATAAAGTTTCCTTTAAAAGAAACAGTTAACTTATTGAGAATTAGTTGAGAATAGAAAGTTTCTTTCAAGAGAAACAGTCAACTATTGTCTTTTTGAGTGAGTGAGTCAGTTAACTGATTTGTTTCTCTTTTCAATCACAATTAACTCAAAGTTTCTATTTCTGAACTGGAGAGAAGATTTTGGAGAGAATATTTAATTAAATAAATAGAATATGACCTCATAAATGTATTTTCTCAATTATTTGAACAATTAAGTTCAATTATTGAA
>MU224676.1:4971939-4983881 GCA_018584345.1 Thuja plicata | reverse complement strand
TATGCTAAAGTTGAAATGTGATTTGTAATGAATAGTTATTCAATGTGTAGGAAGGAGAAATGGCAATAGTATATAAAGTAAGGAATATAATTGTAAATGAAATGTTATTTTCGTACCCTATCTTTTAAATTCTAAATGTGAAAGTAAAGAAAAGAAATGAAATTTAATTTGGATAAGTAATGTAAGTGTGTTAGTAAATGAAATTCATTAAGGGAACCTTAAGGAATGTAAATGTGGAGTAGTAATGATGTAAAAAAAAAAAATTAGTTGCAATTTTGGTCATAAGACCTGATTCCTTATGGGTTCCCTGGCGGGGACATTACAGTTTGATACTGGGATGGCTTTGTTAGAATTCTTGTAAAAATAATTGAAGAGAGAAAAACCTGTTGTTCCTGGAGTAACAACATCTCGAACATCTCTATATTCATCAATGAGCACATTTGCATTAAACTTTTTATTCTGTGTCAAACCAGGAAGGAGACAGAGGAATTCATCTGAATAATTCACCTTTCCTTTAGCCTCGTCTTCCACCCTCTCACTTTTGTTGTTGGTCGAGGCTACACTCACCGCTCTGCTCATGTTTTCAGTGCTTGAATCTCCTCTTCTTTACTGGTATTGAAACAAATCTATCACTGAGACTTCACAGATTGTTCTGTGCACAATTCTCTGGAAATAATGAACTCTTAAACCACAAAAAAATCTGCAAATCCTTGAATTTTACTCTTTTTGGCAACTGAACTCTTTAAGCTTAGAAACTCTGAAAGAAAGGTGAAAGAAAATGAACAAGCAATCATCTCCTTATAGTAACCATTCAAAGTACATAGCTCATGGTTCTCAGAACATCAATTATGTCTTTAATTCCACATACTGTGAACATAATTGAAAACCTAGTCGTAGTTTCCTCAGTGTGACAGGAAAATCAAATTTGTAAAACTGAATCCTCGGAAAAACCTTATAAAATTCAAATGAGTTGACATGTCACCCTGGGATTGGCCCTCTATCATACATCTCAGCTACCCTTTTTCTACAGAGTAATCAAAATCTAAAAATCTGATTGGCCACCGAATAATTCATACTGACATATTTAATACTGGCACCTTTTTACAGAAATTAGCATTAAGCGACAAGGCGAATGCACTCATTTTCTCTATCATTGATCCCAATCCTTAACCCATGATTTATCTAGAGACATGGTGACTGTACAACTTCCTTACCTTTACTAACCAGAGTCAACATCTGGCGATCACGCGACACAAGAAAATCAAAGTCGTGAATGGTTATCACTAACCCACATTATTTTATGAGACTATGCAACTAACTATTAATGTTAGCTTTCGTAGTTATTTCTTAGTCGCCAAATGTTATCTTTCTTCTTCCAGACTACGCGACAACCCTTAGTCGCCTGATCGCCAAATGAAAATGTTGAATGCCAAAAACTTCATGAGACATCGTGACAAAGCATCCTACCCTTAAAATCATCTTGCGACCTCGCGACATACCCTTAGCCGCTGAGTCGCGATGAATTTTCTCCTTAGGCTCTTTTATCCTTAGACTTGGTGACTACCATAGGATCTTTTCATGATTTTATCTGACGGCTTTCGCTTAATCACCAAGCAACTTATCATACCTTTAAAATATCTCGAGACCCTGCGACTAACAGTTACCCCTAATTAGTCTTGTAGTCGCTGAATAAATTTACACTTTTAAGCGATCATTCTGAAAGCCATTTATCTCCGAACACATGTCTTATTCTGATTTGAAAGCTGAGTTATCTAGCGACAACCTGACTATTCTTCATCACAAACCGTAAGAAGTTAGTCGCCAAGTCTTAGAAGTTTTTACTTAACCGGCATCTTTTCTAGAGACTGCGCGACTAAAGGCTTTTGCATCACACTTCATCTCAGACTTATTTAGCGATCATGCAACAAAAGGTAATCGCGCAGTCTGGTAATATTTCCTTAACTACAAAAAACTTCTTGCGACCTCCCAACTCACCTGTGGGCCCCTTGACATATTACTGCTTTGTTCAAATGATTCAGCAATTACGCGACATAAATAAAATCGTAAAGTCTAGGAGAGAACAGGGAATATTTGATTATTACATGAGACAATGCGACACAGGCTAAACGCTAAGTTGGGTAGAAAAAGGAATATTTTGTTTTAAGTTATGCGACTAAGCGATCAGAATAGAGCTCATGACTTAAGTGAGGCAAAAAGTAACTGAGAAATATAAGTGAACAATGCCTTAGGGTTTTTCTTCAAATTTGAACAATGAACAAGCTAGGGTTTAAGACTTTTGAATATTTTCACAGGTTTTAGGCTTGAAAACATGAAAACCTAGAAAGGAAAAACCACAAAATTGTGGGAAAGAAACCAAAACCTGGAATACAACCAACACAATAATTAATCAACAAACTATAAAATGTTAAAATACTTGAAAGCTTAAGAAATGAAAACTGCATAATAACAATAGCTAAAACTAGGATCCTTTGTGAAGGAAATGAAGCTCTCTTTTATAGAAAATCTCTCCCAAAATTGACGATTAAGATTGAAGGAAACAAGTGGCTCAGATTCGATTTGAGGAATCACGATCCATGTGCAAGCAATTTGATTGGTCGAAAGATTCAGTCTTTTTGAAAACTTTCAAATTGATTTTCAGTTAACAGCTTTGTTTCCAAAATGATAAATAGATAGGATTAAATTAACTGAATAAAACAGATTTGTTTCCAAAATGAGAAAAGATAATAATAAATCAACTAAATAAAATAGATTTATTTCCACAAATCAGTTGATGACATCATATACATTTTTAAAGATTTAATTGATTTAAATGCATATTTCAATTCAAAAATTAGATGATGACATCATATGCATTTTTAAAGATTTGATTGATTTTAAATGCATATTTTGTTTTTATTAATTAACTTAATTCCTTTTTGAATTTTATTGACAATTTAGTAATTTTATTTAATTAATATATTAGAATATCAATTAAATAATTAACTTAAGGTTTATTTTCTAATGTATTGTATTTTAGGAATTAATTAATTAATCAAATGTGATGATCGATTAGGACCTAGGGTTCAAGTCAGATTAGCTTGCTTTTGATGAATTGCTTGTTTGATTTAGGACTTAGGATAATCAAGATTAGGGTTTCTTGATAAATAATTGAGATTAGGGGTCTAGGGTTTTGATGACCATTTTTAGGTCATTACAAGGATTAGAGATTGATGACATGTAACTGATTAAATATTTGAAGATGTTAAGTTGATGATCATGCAAGGCATTAAATCAGTTAATGTATTATATTCTCATTGATTTCAACTTAATGTAATCTGTATGGTCATGGAAATACTGACAAAGACTTCAAAGAACCGATGAATCAAAGGCTATGCTATCAATAATGCATATAAGTTAATTATTCACCAAAGTGACTGCATACACTAACGGAGTACACCCGACGAACGGAGTAAAAGAACAAAGTCACAGTGATACCCAACGAGCAAATGCACAGCATTATCGATGAGTAGATTTATAGTGTTTTCCGATGAGAAAAGCACAGAGTAACCCGACAGACCAAAATACAGTGTTGCCCGACGGACAGAGATCCCGAAGACAACTGAAGTCACACCGACGGAATAGTCAGTTATCACCGATGACTAACTGAAGAGTTGACTGATAGAAAAGAGAGTTCAGAAAATGACAAGATGCTTAGCTCTCAAGAGCTATATATAGAGTTAACTAATCATTATCATTGTTTTTATCCTCCAGATAAAGTCGGAGATAAATAATTGATTTAAAGCTATTTTATCCAGTTTGCAAGAAGATCTCTACGAGATCAGATTGGAGATTTGTTTTAAATCTATTGGAAAATATTGTTGAACACGCCAAGATCAAGAAAGCAAAGAAAAGAGGAAATCATGTCTATAAGAGACAAACCCAATTCATTACAAATTGTGGGGAGAACAAGAGAGAAGAGAAAATATGCTAAAGGAAATTTGAAGGAGAAGAAAGTCTTCTTTTAGTTCTGATCAACAAGCTGATGAAAGAGCTAGATTCTGCAGACACTGATGAACAGTGAGACAAGCATCATAGAGTAGAACAAGTGTGGAGAAAAGGTATACTTGATTATACTGATCAGAAAGGTAATGGACCTACAATAGATCTGAAAATCTGCAATTTAGTTGTATGTATGAAGAGATCATTAGTGTTTTAGTTTAACCATTGAAGCATAAAGTCTCTTAACCAAGAAAGACTTAAAAGTCTCTACAATTGAGATACATCCCAAGGAGTATCAAAAAGTTTGATCATGAAAGTAGCATTGGATATGCCCAATACTTATTGACAGGCCAAGTGAGTGTTTGATCAAGGATGGTAGTATTAGATGCTAGATACTAAGTGACAGACTATCTTTTAAATCTTCTAAAAAGGTCACACCTAACAGTGTATTTGTAACCTTTAACAGGGTTGGCTCCTAATAGGGCTCACTTTAGAAGAGTGAAAATTTGGGGTACCAGTCCTAGTGGTTTTTCCCCTAACAAGGTTTCCACGTTACAAACCTATGTGTTATGTGTGTATGATTCATTTCTTTATTATTTTGTATCTCACATAGTTAATTCTGGATTGATCGCTATACTCTGCAGATTTTTAGTGTCTCGGTAAATAGATGACTTCTTATTGGTAATCAAATAGAAGAAGGGTTATCAAAGAAATCCGACAAGTAGTAAGTTATTATAAGAATTTCAAGGCATTCATCTTGTAGGACTAAAGATAACTAGAGGCATAATCTATGGTTACAGGTTTTAAGGGTTGATTTAAGGATTAATTTTTGAGGCCACTAATTCACCTCCCCCCCCTCTCAGTTATTACTAACAATTGGTATCAGAGCTTGTGTTCTTAGAAAGGAAGGTTTCAAGACCTAAGCTAAAGATCACAAGATGAACAGACGAGATGTGCCCAAGCTGAACAAAGATAATTTTTCTTCATGGGAGAGCAGAGTAAGACTCCACTTATTAGGTATTGGTAATGATGTTACTCAATACTTAGATACTGAATATGGGTTGCCCACAGGTGCACCAACAGTTGAACAATTGAGAGAGAAGCATGAACATAATTGCATGATGATAGAGATTTCTTCCTCACTCTCTGATGCTGAATTTAAAGATGTCAAAACCTGCAAGACTGCAAAGTAGATGTGGGACAAATTGAAGCTTATACATGGTGGTGACAAAAATGTTTTGAGAGCCAAGGTAGAAATCCTTAGATGAAAGTTTGATGATCTCAAAATGAAAGAAGGTGAAAACATCACTCAGTACAACACAAGAATCAAAGAGGTAGTCAATGCTATCTGAGGAGTTGGAGGTGTACTAGAAGAAGATACAGTGGTAAGTAAAATTTTAAGAACCTTACTGCCTACTTATGCTATTAGAGTATCTACCATTCAAGAAATGAGAGCAGTAGAAAATAGAAATGCTACTCTAGACAGTTTGAATGGAAGACTGATTTCATTTGAGATGAATAACTTTGGTAATAGTGTCTTACCAAATATAGAGTCTACATTCAAAACTTCTATGAGAATAAGTAATTCAAGTCATAAAAACACTATGAGAAAAGATAGTGATAGTGAAAGTGAAGAAGAGGTTCTTGATGAAATTGAAGCACTTATGGCTACAAGAATGTAGAGAGGCAAAGGTAAATACAAAGGTAAATTACCACTTGTTTGTTTTAATTGCAAAGAGATTGGACACTTTGCAGCAAGATGTACTAACTGTAACACCCCAAAATTGGCACCTTACAATTCCAATCAATTTTGGTGCATTTTTCTCATTATCAAAGTCCTATTGTACTAGGCAAATTCTCTTCCTAATTGACTTTAATTGACTTGGTCTCAAATGTAGAAAACCTGAATTTGCATAAATATTACATTATATTTAATTCTTAAATTATCAAGGTTTATGAGCTAAAAATCCCTATGATTAATTAATTTAATTCTAAAGTCCTAAGTGCTTTTAAATTAAATTAATTCCACCCCCTTTAGCTAATACACATCAAAAGGAATTGAATAGTTATTTAATTGTTTGAATAGATTATCATAAAAAACAATTCCATAATTCTATATGAAAAGTCACTCATGTGGCAATAATCCACTCTTTTAATTAAATAATTCTTGCATTTTTGTCGCAATCTCCATCCATGAAAATGAAGAGGAAACCATTTCTTTTCAAAAAACTCTTCACCCTCTTTCCATGGTTCTATATTATGGACATATTTTTCTTCATTTGGGAGGATGAATTGGAGAGCATCAAAACTATAGTTGAATTTTACCTTGTTTTTATCATGCTTTCAAGCTTTGTTGCATGATTACCTTATTGTCATTTAGAGTAATAATATGTTGCATCTTAATGTAGTTTGCTTACATATCTAGTAACTTAATTGCATCATCTTTTCAAGCTTTCTAGATTAATGGCATTTCATTTCTAGATTAATGACATTTTTTTTATAGATTAATGGCATTTTGCTCATCTTTTATGCTTTAGAAATCCTCCATTTTAGCAATGGTCAAGGTTGTTGGCTCTTGTTCTGAGAGTAAATTTGACATCCCCAACTAAATAGGAGGCAATAGGTCGCTTCAATCAAGTTTGTGAAATGAACAATTCATGTTCATATTTGCAAATTAAATGATTGAGTAAGGACTATGTTGGGTTTGTGCCTGATTTAGAGGTCACATTCAAGAACATAACATTTTGGCACCCACCGAGGGGCAGAAAAAATGATTTCTGGCCTCACTCTCAAAAAAATTTTGACAATAATTTGAACTCTGTCATACGTCTGTATACCACTGGTATGGAATCTCATGTGACATTTCATATCAAACCACATGAATTTTTGCTCCCAATAGCACCCTCTCACATGAGGAAACAGAAAGCTTGCGCAGGTCCTTGCACTTTCTCTCGCGCAGCGAAATACTTGCTCGCGTGAAGTTTCACAAACAGTCATTTAATTTCCAGAATCTGCAATTTATTGTTATCATTTTATGACATTTACTCTCTGTTGTTGATTTCCTGTTTCTAATTTTTGCTGTAGCATAACACTGGTCTATAAGTCACTTGTTGAAGATCATAAAAAATTTCTAACGGTTTGCTTTCAGGATGGTTGTTAAAGGCATATTAAAAACGTTGTGCTTGTTTACTATTTTTCATTCACATAGTTTAAATAGGGCTTTTTAAAAATTTATTAAGGGTCCTGATAGCAAAGTAGGGGAACAGGCTCTTCATTACATGGAAGTGATGCCCATGGATGAAATCAAGACCTAGATGTTACTAGCATGATGGATACCTGGGGAAGAAAAGAAATATAGTGAATCTTTAGCACATCTACTTGTTAGGGGATTATGCTCTTCTCTCTTTGAGAGAATCAAAAACCCAAAGGCTTGTGGATTTGGTGGAGTGAAACTACCTCGGTGATGAATATGCTTTATGTTTTTGGGTAAGGTGAAGAGGTAGAGAAGTATCCTCTTCTCTCTTTGAGAGAATTAGAAAATTAGACCCTTGAATCCAGGCCAAGTTGTGTCACCTTTAGAGGGCCTTCCAAAAGTTGAACCTCCGGGAATGACCCAAGTGAGTACACACCTATCACCGGTGATTCTTCTCACTATAATAAAGTCTTCTTTGTTGAGTCCAAAGACTCCAAAGCCATGTTAATTTCTTTCTCATGATTTTCACTATCATTTTGAGAAAGCCTTGTTTGTTGTACTAAGCGGCGCCGCTCGCAGCCTTGCTTGCAAGGGTGTATGACTTTCAAGTGTTGGTGTGGCTGTGAGGCCCCAGCTCTGTATTAGAGTCACCAAAGGTTATTGTGAATGGAAGCCCACTAAAAACTCTCTTAGTTAGATGCCTAGCTGGATCACCTCCGAAAGAAGACATCATTTGTGCGCAGGGAGAGGGAAGAATCTCTCCCCTAGATTCTCAACATAGGTATGCACCTGGATGCTTAAAGTGGTATATGACGATGGCCCCTACTTTAAGGGTAACCTTTGAACATATATACTTAGTCCTTGGAAACACCAAAAGCATAGGCACTCTCTCGAGGGTGACACTGCTGTGTGAGGTGCACGCATACACATAAGATAGCAGGGCACAGATTTTGTCTTCTCCACCATTTTTTTGTAGGGATTGTGTGTGTAGATTTGGGAACCTGTTAAGAAAGACACAAACACTCAATAAGTCATTTCATTAGCTCAAAAGGTTAGATAAAGCATACAAAACCCACTAATATTGACTTATTTCCTTCTAACTAAGAGGATTGTGATTAGTAACATATCAGCCCTTAGAATATGCCACAATCAGTGACGAATACAACCTAGCATGAAGGATTTTTAGATTAAAATAAGCTAAAAACATGATAAAAAAGCATTCTATCTCTAAGCATGTGAATAATAACAATGTAAAAACATGAAATAAGAAGTGAAATATTAGTCTAGGATTAATCCAATAGCATAACAATGTATTTTTAATCTAAGATGAAGGCTTGCTTACTCTAAAAAATGACTTCTATTTATAGAAGAATGGGAGAGAGAGAGAGAGAGAGAGAGAGGGGGGACAAGGTGAATTAATGAGTTGAGAGACTCATTAATGGAGGTGTAAGAACCATTAATGCCCAAGGAATTAATAAGGCATGGAAGAGACATAGGCATAAGGCATCTTCATTAATGAGGCATTAATGAAAGCCTTAAAGAGGTAAGGGAAGGGTGTAAGAGGGTGGCTTGAGAAGGTGGACCTTAAGGAAGTCAAGCTTGAGAAAGTGGACTTTATCAAGTGGGTTGAGTTGCTAAGTATTCCTTAATTGAATGTGACAACATTAGGAGGTGGGTTAGGGCTAGAATTAGGATTAGGATTAGATTAGCAAGGGTGAATGGTTTGAGAAGGGTTAGAACCCAGGGTAGAAGTGGTTGAGATAGGTTAGGTTGGGGTTTAGGGGAATATTAATAAATGAATTAAACTTATTTAATTCATTTAGAAATATAGGAATTGATTATTTAAACAATGAAATTGCTTTTTAATAATTAGGGGACTATAGCCATTTTAATTAAATTAAATAGGCTAGGAAAATAGGTTATTTGCAAGTGGATAATTGATTTAAGGATTTATTTAATTCCTTTATAATTAAATACTATAGCCATGTTTGATTTTGGTTTGATTTAATTGGTCTGAATTGATTTGAATTGTATGGCTATAATAGTTAATATTATTCAATGATAAAAATCACCTAGGACATTAAATTGATTTGAAGAATTATGCCAAGCAGTAATAGGGTCATTTGGACATAATCAAGGGTATGATCACACTTAGGGAAAATAGGGTCCATAGTTGGAATAGACTAAATTTAGGTGGTTACATTTGCCCCTCTTTGAATTGATGTGCAAGCAATGCATTGATTCAAAGAAAATTTTTGATTTAGACTTCAGAAAGATTGAGAATCCCGTTCTTAGTTGTCAAACAAAATGTTGATGAGATCAGTCTCACACTTGATTGAACCAAACTAATAGAATTGATTTTAAACTTGGTTGTCATCCAAAGATCAATAAAATATTTTTTTTTAAAATACCAATTCTGAACTTGGTTGTCGTCCAAAGATTGATAATACTGATTCTGAACTTGGTTGTCATCCAAAAAGCTAGTATGAAGCTGCTAGGAGCTTAATAAAAAATGTTTTAAAATGAGGGAACATAAGATATCCAGCTCATGAGAACCAAATCTTTCTATCCAACAGTTCTGACTTTAGTCAAGGAAACTGTTATGCCCCTAGTTTGTTTGATAACGAAGTTATTTTGATGTTGTTTTGAGCAAAAATTTAATTGATGATAGTGTGATCATGCCCCCTCGGGAATGAAATTGAAGGAAAAGAATAAAATCCCTTAGTTGAAAAGAACATAACACTTGCAGGAAGCTGGTAGGACAAGAAAGAATGGAGTAGAAGAAGGTGTGTTTAAAAATAAACACACGAGTTACCAAGTTAATTATGTGAAAATATGAGTGATAAGGTGGATAAAATGATGTTTAGACCAAGATGTAGGATGAAATGTGCAGTATTTACCAATGTTGGGAACAAATGAAGCAAAGATGTAAGTTTCAAAACTGTCGTAAAATGACATTGTGCTACTGAAAATATCATAGGCACCTTCGATTTGGTTCCTGATTGAGTAAAAAGAGAATAGAAATGAATTTTTAGTTGTCTAGGAGGAGTTTTGAAAGCCCTAAATGTCTCAAAAGACCCATATAAGCCTCCAAAATTACCATTTCACTATTCATTTTCACTTTCCTCCATAGAAATTCAGAAAGCCCTGTAGAGAAGATGGTAGTCCCCATGAGGAAGCACCATTTTGAGATGAGTTATCGACATCAGCGATCAGTCGACTACCCACCGCGGGTAAGTGCTCAATAAACCACCCTCTTCATTTTGTAATTTTCAATTTCATGCATTTTTATGTGTTTTAGAGCTAGTTGAATGTAGGATCGCATCCTGCAAATCCCGAGTCACATCCGATTTTTCTCGGATCGCATCCGGTTTTTCTAGATTTCCACGTCGCATCCAATTTTTCTTAGATCACATCTAGTGTTAATGTATTTGTCTTGTTTTAAGTGAAAATCCATTAGGGGATCGCATCTCGATTTCTTGGGATCGTACCCTTTGTTTAGGATCACATCCCATTTTTCGGGGATCACATCTGGTAAATGCAAGTGCATCCTATATTTCCAGAATCGCATCTGGTAGAAGACTTAGATCTTTAATGCGCTTTGATCTGTTTGCATCCTGTAAAATTTGAATAACTTTAGCAGAGTAGGAGTCTGCCCCTTGTTATAGACATGATTCTGATGTTTCACTGTTTTGTCCAAAATTAGGCCCATTTTGAGGTAGTCGCATTTCACGGCAATTACCCTACGCGTGTACTTGCATTGTCTAGCTGATTGTCAGATGATGAGTAGATGATAGTGATCTAATGTGGATTTCATTCCTTGATAGTTTTACCTAAGATCAGGGTAAACCGTGGGTTGTTGACTGCTCTGGCTGAGAGATGGCATTTCGAGCACAACACCTTCCATTTATCGACAAGAGAGATTATTGTGACTCCAGAGGATGTCTAGAGGATACTCCATGTACCGCGTACCGAGGATACCCCACGGTGGGTGCCAAAAATGTGTGTGTGTATCTAAGAACCTGTTAAGAAAGACACAAACACTCAATAAGTCATTTGATTAGCTCAAAAGGTTAGATAAAGCATACAAAACCCACTAATATCGACCTATTGCCTTCTAACTAAAAGGAGTGTGATTAGTTACATATTAGCCCTTAGAATATGCTACAATCAGTGATGAATAAAACCTAGCATGAAGGATTTTTAGATTAAAATAAGCTAAAAAGATGATAAAGAAGCATTCTAGCTCTAAGCATGTGAATAATAACAATGTAAAAATATGAAATAAAAAGTGAAATATTAGTCTAGGATTAATCCAACAGCATAACAATGTATTTTTAATCTAAGATGAAGGCTTGCTTACTCTCAAAAATGGCTTCTATTTATAGAAGAATGGGAGAGAGAGAGAGAGGGGGGGGACAAGGTGAATTAATGAGTTGAGAGACTCATTAATGGAGGTGTAAGAACCATTAACACCCAATGCATTAATAAGGCATGGAAGAGACATAGGCTTAAGGCATCTTTGTTAATGAGGCATTAATGAAAGCCTTAAAGAGGTAAGGGAAGGGTGTAAGAGGGTGGCTTGAGAAGGTGGACCTTAAGGAAGTCAAGCTTGAGAAAGTTGACTTTCTCAAGTGGGTTGAATTGCTAAGCATTCCTTAATGGAATGTGACAACATTAGGAGGTGGGTTAGGGCTAGAATTAGGATTAGGATTAGATTAGCAAGGGTGAATGGGTTGAGAAGGGTTAG
>MU224676.1:4953889-4971639 GCA_018584345.1 Thuja plicata | reverse complement strand
GGACATTAAATTGATTTGAAGAATTATGCCAAGCAGTAACAGGGTCATTTGGACATAATCGAGGGTATGATCACACTTAGGGAAAATAGGGTTCATAGTTGGAACAAACCAAATTTAGGTGGTTACAGGGATAACTAAGTGTTTGTTTTGAGTCTTAAACTGTCCAATCATGATCAAACAAAGACTCCCATGATTCTGCCAAGTTTCTTTGTCCTTGGTAGAACTGTTTACAACTATTTCTTGTGTCACTATTGCTTGATTGAAACTTCGTCCTTGTTAACAAGTGCTTGTCACCTTGAAACTAAGATTGTTGATCGGTATCATCATAAAACTGTCCTAAACATGGAAATTCTGTCAGAGAATAGTCCTGACTATGTCTCAAAATTTGGTTTTTATCTCAAAAACTGAGTCTGCTTATCAAAATTTGGAGTTTTCTCACGCGAGCTTGCATTTTCTCGCACAAAGTTGAGCACTTCCTCATGCGGTGTAGCACTTTCTCATGCGAAACTATAGCCTAGTATCCTAAAATAGAGATATTTTTCCTGTTGACTAGTGACTCTTTTGCCTGATCTAACTTTTGTCTAGGATCTGATTACCTATTTCCCTGTTGTCTATAGTCTGAAACTGGTTGTTTTGAGTTGCAAACTGATTGATTCTTACTCAAACTCATCTTGTCTCTTTATCTTTGTCCTATCCTTTCTATGTTTTTTTACCTTGTGACACGATAGTCACATCTCGACTGTTCTATCCACACTCTTGATGATTCGTGCCGGGTGCATCTCACATCTTGGATGTTCTAGCCTATTATCTCCTTTTCATTATCTCTAGAGACAGAGTTCTAAGTTTGATCCTAGGTCCTCTCTCATTTCATCTTCGTTTATGCCAGTTACGACTAGAAGTGGTAATATATTCCCTATTCATGGTTCTGAAACAAGTAAGGGTAAACCTCGTAATCAAGGAAAAGATCATTCTGAATCTCACTCAACTTTATAACCAAGAGGGATCCTAAAGTTCCTCTTCTATACTTAGTACAAATCCTAGTCTAAATTAGAAACTAGCGTTTCAGTTGTGCTCTAATCCTTTGTTTCAAGATCAAAAAAATTCATCTCTTCCAGATCAATAAAGCTTCAAAAAGCCACCTATTTGGGTTGATCCTATTAACGATCCTCACTACCTTAGTGATCCTTTTGAACACGTCAATCCTTTTGATCCTGTCAACCCCTTTGATCTGCCAAAGGTTGCATTGACCAAAAATTCTCAGCTCAATATTCACACTCATACTGAAGCTATGCACACTGCACAATCTCCCATTAAGAACATGGCAACTCCTTTCGATTACATGCAAGGTCAATACACCGATGGTCAAGACCAATCTCAAAATGATCAAGGTCAACAAGGCAAGAAACATCATAATTGCCATCCTTCATATGACCAAGGTAAAGATCAGACTCAAAGAATTTATGAGATTCTTGGTAACGATGATGAGCCAATAAATCAAAAACATAGATGCTGCAAAATCTAATAAATCTCTCATCAAAATGATGGAAATACTCCTTGCAGAAGAAAAAGAGAAATACTTTCTAGATTTGGCAAAACAAGGAGTTAAGTTACCCTCAAACTTCAAAGTGGAGACACTTGTGGCTAAAGAAGAGGAGAGTGAAACTACCAAATTGCATAAAGTAATTTAAGACATGCAAAATCAAATCAGTCAACTTATGAAGGATAAGGACAAACCCACACAATAATTCATGATGGAAAGCATTTTTCCTTTTCCCTTTGATAGGAGTCTTCTTATGCCACCTTTTCCCAAAGGTGTAGAACTCCCTAAATATGATAAGTATCTAGGTACCACTGATCCTCATGATCATTTGAGAGAATTTGGGGCCCTGTCTATGGAGTTCATGCATTATCAAACCTATTTGATGTGTCTCTTTCCCTAAAGTTTAGGTGGACCTGCCATGGACTGGTTTTCTCAACTACCCACTGGCATCAAGAGTTTTGATGAGATTGCCAATCTATTTATATAGCACTATTCTCACAATATACAACATCCCATCAACATAAGGGACATTTTCAATCTCAAGCAAAGGAAAGGGGAGCCATTCTTGACATTTCTCCAAAGATGGAGACAACTATGCAATAAGTATCCTCGCAAGATACCCGAATCTGAGAAACTCGATATCTTCTTGGATAATCTCACCCCTGATTTTGGGTATCAAGTACAACTTTAAGGTCCCCTTAATTTTGATAGCATGATAAATAAAGCTATGAGGATAGAGGCATTTATGGTTAAAAAAGGTGAATTGACTTTGTATAAAGACAACAAACAAGGTTCCTCCTCTTCCAACAAAGATAAAGGGAAGTTTTCCAACAAAAATAGGGACATTGTGAATGATGGGGTAGTTGATAATGTGACTCCAGCTTCTTCAAAACCGGTCTTCAATCTCATCTCTAGTATACAAGCGACCAAAGCTATTGAAAAGGCTGCAACAAACACTCAATATCCTTCTAGATTCTTTGGAAACAAACCTTGGGCCCCACAACCCAAGCGTGAATTTACTTCTTTGGGAGAACCGCTTGATGTGGTTTTCAAAACTTTGGTGCAAAATCAGATTCTCGCTCCTTTGGAAAAATTTCTATATGATCTACAACCACAACCCCATTGGTGGAATGACAACGCATACTGTGACTATCACCAAAACAAGGGTCATAAGACTGCTACTTGTCTTCAATTGCATCATAAAGTCCAAGATCTAATTGATAACCATGTTATCATTGTGGAGAATCATAACAAGAATTCAGATCGCTAGGCATTTAAAGATCCCTTTCCTTGTCACAAGAAAGGTGAGTCTTCCAACACCAAAAATAATAATGCCAAAGTTAATTACGCACATGCCACTTATGACAATGTCATCAACATGGTTGAACCTATGGAAGTGGAGTATTGTAATGTGATTACTATCAGGGGAAGCAGGGATGCTTCTAAGCCTAAGACCCCATTTGTTTTGAGAGGCCCTAAGTCTCAATTATCTAAATCTGAAACATCTCAGGATTGCGCGAATGTTGTTACTAGGTCCCGCACTAACATCACTATCAAGGGTCATGACCCTCCTACTGCTAGATCTGCACCGAAACAAAATATGGATAAATTTGTTGTTGGCTCCACCAACAAGACCACAAAAGTGGTCCCCATACCTTCTACTACTGGTTATAGCATTCTTGACTAGCTCCAAAGAACCAATGCTCAAATAACTATCTTTGAGTTGTTGAAGATCTCACCTGCTCATAGGCAAATTTTGGATAAAGCCCTCACAGAGGCTAATGTCCCCAAAGACATCAATCTAGATCAGTTTCAATCCATGGTGGGTCACTTGACTTCACCACATTATTTTTCCTTCTCAAAAGAAGATGATCACTCAATTAGTCACCCGCATAATGCTCCTCTGCATATAGAAGTCATGATTGGCAAACAACTAGTTTGCCACGTCCTCATTGATAATGGTGCTAGCCTTAATATTTGCTCTGCTCACTTTATTTCTTAGCTAGGTTATGGTGAAGATCACATAGATTCCCACAAAAGAATTACTATCAAGGCCTATGATGAAGAAGAGAGAAAATCTAAAGGTTTAGTCATGCTACCCATTCGGGTTGGACCAATTGATAGAGATGTCACATATCAGGTGCTAGACCTTCCTCTTGCGTATAATATCTTGCTGGGAAGACCATGGATCCATGAGATTAAAGCGGTGCCTTCTACATACCATTAGTGTATTAAGTTCTCTTTCCAAGGTGCAAAGGTGACAATTCCTACTAGTATGGGCTCTTCTTGTAATGCGCTCACTCAGTTAGCTGATAGTCTTGTTTTGACTAATAGAGAATACACAGAATTCTATGATGCCAAGCTCAGAGGCATGGAATAGACCCTAAAAATCACAGACAAAGGCATGGGGGGGTATCAAATAGAACCTATGCTATCATTAGTAGCTCTACCTCTGTCTCCTCATTCTTATGGGAGACCTTCTATGAATAACAGATCTTCTGCTCCTCCTGAGATAGTTTATGATGGTGCCTTTGTATGGGCTTCTACACCATTTGAAGATGAAGATGAGGAAAGAGCTATTAAAGCTTGGCTTTGCAAAGGAAAGAGCATATCTGAATAGACTGCCCCAGCTCATGAACTAAATCCCAACAATGAAGGTCTTAAGATTATGAAATGCTATGGGTACAAAGGGAGTGGTCCAATAGGGGTGAATGGTAATGGGTTAGTTGAACCTATTAAAGCTACAGGCCAAAAGACAAAAGACACAACTGGTTTAGGTTTCAAGAAGATCTTGTTTAATCTAGGGGTTAACAAATTTGTGCCAAAATTAGATCCTTCACCAGAACCTGAAGGCATAGCTACAGTCAACACCATAGAAGATAGCTCCGATGAGGATTGCTTTCCTTATCCCATTCCTCCAGACCTAGAAGAATTCTTTGCTAAGCTAAATAATTTTGTACTGCATGCCAGTACAGTCAATACTGATAGAAATTCTGATAAAACCACTCCATTTGATGCACTAACCTATGAACAATGGAAAGTGTTACAAGATCCTATTTTCCAAGGTGAATGATACATACCGCTATAGTTTCAAGAGTAGTTAGCACAAGAATAGGCTAGGTTTAAAAGAACTCACAAACCTTCATGGTGCAAACACCCAAGTCAGAGTTTGGACACAGATTCTCATGAATATGAGTTTGATAGTTTGTTAGAGGGATCTTATGAAAAGCTTCTCGACGTAAGTGAGGGGTCTAGTGAAAGGTCTAATGAGTCTGAGTCCATAAATGTTAACATGTATTCTACTTTATTTGTTAGGAGTCAAAAGGATTCAAACACACCTCTGGATGAAATTGATTTATCTCTTAGCTTACTAGTCAACTCTTTTGATGACTACACCGTGAATGCCCTTGAACCTGCCACTTCTCTCTCACTCCAACATCCTGAGCTAATAGAATAGAATTCCCCTTCTTCATCCAATGAAGTCCTTACATTCCAGAACAACTATGCTCTAGCCTACTACCTTCATGTTGTTGAACCTGTAATGTCCTCCACTGGTGAAGAAAGTGTCAACATGACCGAGGCTGATATCAAGTATCTTAGTCATAAAATTAAAAGAAGAAAAAATAGGCACTCTGATGGTGAAAACCACATTGTGGCAATTTCAGAGCCAAAAAAAAGTAAAAAGAAAAGACGTATCCGAAGGTGAAAACCTCTCTAAGGTTCCTGAGGATGAGATACTTGATGTACTTCTAAGTCATTTCTAGGAATTCTCATCGGTGTTAATTGAGCCAACTCAGCCGATAAATCTAGGACCAGAAGAACATCCACACATCAGTCATGTGGCCAAATCATTATCTACAGAGAAACTTAAAGAATTCACAGAATTATTCAAGGAGAAAAAGATAAACTTTGCATGGACATATTCTGACATGCCGGGTGTAGATATTGATCTCATCATGCATCATTTGTCAATAGCTCCAGGTGTGAAACCAGTCAAACAAAAACTTAGAAATATGCACCCGCATGTGGCTCTACTAGTCAAGGCAGAATTGGAAAAACTTCTAAAAGTTGGGTTCATCTGAGCAATTGATTATGCAGAGTGGATCTCTAACATAGTCCTAGTGACTAAACATGACAAATCTATCAGATTCTGCATAGATTTTAGAGACTTAAATTTGGCATGTCCTAAGGATGATTTTCCCTTGCCCAATATTGATATGATTGTAGATATGACAGTAGGGTATGAAATGTACTCACTAATGGATGGTTTCTCTGGCTACAACCAGATAAAAAGTGCACCAAAGGACCAAGAGAAGACTGCTTTTACTTGTGCATGGAGTACATTCAACTGGAATGTTATGCCTTTTGGTCTAAAAAATGCTGGAGCTACTTATCAAAGAGCTGTCACTACCATATTTCATGACATGATGCATAAGACAATGGAGGACTATGTGGATGACACGCTCACTAAAATTATGGATAGGAAGACACATCTCACTGATCTAGGACCTATACTAGATTGTATGGAAAAATTTAGACTGCATCTTAACCCTAAGAAATGTGCATTTGGGGTTACTTCAGGAAAATTACTTGGTTATATCATCTCCGTGAAGGGAATCGAGGTAGATCCTGCAAAGGTGCAAGATATCATGGAAATTCCTCCACCTTGCAATATCAAAAAAATTATAGGTCTTCAAGGTCGGCTTCAATCTATTCGGTGTTTCATCTCACAGTTAGTTGACAAGTCACAACCATTTACTAAAACTCTACATAAAGGTGTGACTTATGAATGGAACAAATAATGTGAACAAGGCTTCTAACAAATAAAACAATATCTAGCCAATCCACCTATATTAATACCTCCTATTCAGGGGAAGCCATTGATCTTATACATCTAAGCTATAGAAACATCTCTGGGTGCTCTATTGGCCCAAGAAGATTAGAATAATAAAGAAAGAGCCATTTATTACATCAGCAGAACATTGGTCTCTTATGAAATGAATTATTTTGTAATTGAGAAAGCTTGCTTAGCAGTGGTTTTTTCTTCTCAGAAGTTACGACACTACATGTTGGCTCACACCACACGGCTCATCACAAAAATTGATCCATTAAAGTACTTTCTCAGTAAAGCTACCCTCACAAGTAGACTAGCTAAATGGGTCATGCTTCTCAGTGAATTTGATATTAAATATGTTGAGAGGAAAGCTATCAAAGGGAAAGCGATTACAGATTAGTTGGTCGAGGCACCTATTACAGATCATCAACCATTAAGGATTGATTTCCTAGATGAGTCCATCATGATTCTCACACATCATACATGGACCATGTTCTTTGATGGATCATTCACCCAACAGGGGTAAGGTGTTGGAATTTTGTTCATTACACCTTAGCGGTACTCATTACCAAAGGCATACAAAATGATGTTTCCTTGCACAAATAACACTGCTGAGTATGAAGCTTTGATCAATGGATTAAAGATTTCTATTGAATGGCGTGTTGATGAGCTAAAAGTATTTGGAGATTCACAACTGGTTATCAATCAAGTGAATGACATCTATCAAATAAAAGATGAAAAATTGGTGCCCTATAAAAAGATGGTTGACAACCTTAAGAAATAATTTGCACATGTTACTTTATAGCAAATTCCAAGGGTGGATAATAAATCAGTTGATGCCATGGCTACTCTGGCTTCTATGTTACAAATGCCAGAAAATGATTTCAGACATGAATTCCTAGTGGAGACGTTATGCTGCCATGCCTATGATTCCCCTGACTCCCAGATGATATGTTCAGTCATTGAACATGACCCATCCCGCTATCACCATATCTACTCTTATCTTTGTGACCAACTTATTCTTGACACTTATACTCAAAATGAAAAATGTCATTTAATCCGCAGTGGTTCACAGTTTGTCATTGTAGCTAATGACTTGTATATACAAGGTCTAGATGGTACCCTCCTTAGGTGTTTAGAACCTGATGAGTCCAAGTGTGCGTTAGAAGAGGTACATGAAGGCATCTATGGGTCTCACTCAAATGGTCTGACACTAGCTCATAAACTTATTAGAGTTGGTTACTATTGGCTGGATATGGATAAATAAGCTACACAGTTTGCTAAGTCTTGCAAACAGTGTCAACTACATGGTAATCTGATTCATGCTCCAGCCAAGGAGCTTATTCCCTTCATTACTTTCTGGCTATTTCAACAATGGGCCTTCAACTTAGTGGGTCAGATATATCTATCTTCTTTGAGAGGACATAAATACATCATTACTTCTACAGACTATTTTACCAAATGGGTTGAGGCAGTACCTCTTAGTGTAGCTAATGGCAAGTTTGTAGCCATGTTTATACTAAACTACATCATCTATAGATATGGTGTACCCTCATCTATAATCATTGACAATGGGGGACAATTCAAGAACAAAGATCTAAAAAATTTTTGCTCTAAGTTCAAGATTATTCAGCACTGGTCTTCTATCTATTATCCCCAGGGTAATGGCCAGGCAGAAGCTTCAAACAAGACAATTCTCAAGATCCTACACCGTACAGTACACAAATTTGGATGAGACTGGCATCTCTAGATTAGCCCAACTTTATGGGCTTATCACACCAGTATACATACACCAATAGGGACCATGCCCTTTGCTCTAGTTTATGGTGCAGATGCAGTACTACCTATTAAGGTTGAGATTCCTACTTTGCGAGTCTCTGTAAAGGGCCTCATTACTGATGATGATATCAGAATATCTCAGCTACAAGAGCTTGAACTACTGGATGAATGTCAAAAAGTGGCATTCGATCATCTCCGAGCATATCAGAAGAGAATATCTAAAAGCTATAACAAGAAGGTCAGACCAAGAGACTTCCAAATGGGTGATCTCGTCCTAAGAGAGAACCCTAAGAATCAACAACAGCGGATTCCTAAAGGAAAATTTGAGCCAAACTGGCTTGGTTCATATATTATCACTATAGTATTTGGGTCTAGTGCCTACCAGCTATCTACCACAGAGGGTGAACAACTCAAAGAGCCTATCAACGCTCTTCATCTAAAAAAAATTTACAGTTGAAATATCTTATGAATACTCATGTACATACTTTATTCTGAGAAAATCCTAAAAATTGCAAAATGTCTTGGAAAAAATGATCATCTTAGTGAAAACCTGGAAAATAGGCAGTTTGATGTATCTATTATCCTTGTGAAAACCAGGTAAACAGGTGCCTTGATAATACCAAAAAAATTGAAAAAAATATATATATATAAAAAAAAAGGAAAAAAAAAAAGAAAAAAAACAACAAAAATTTGAAAAAAATAGAAATACAAAAAAAAAGAGAAAAAGATAAAATGTGTCATTGATGAAAACCTGGTAAACATGCGTCATGGTAGCAAAAATAGAATTTCTGCCAAGATGGTGAAAACCTGGTAAATAGGCGGCTCTTGTTCTGCAATGCTCTATCTATCACAGCATCTCTTGGCTTTCTTGCAGTTGCTATTTTTCTTTCCTACTTTAGTTTGCTCATGCATTCTCTCTTAGTCATCTTCAAGGGTTTTCTTGACTTCACATGGATTGAAACTGGCCACACTCGGGGGCATCTTCCTAGTCTAGGGGGCATGGTCCTATCTTTTGGAGTCTTTCTCCTCTTCGCATCAGTCACCAGTGGTTCTCACTACGTCTGCCTGCTGATGCCTAGATCTCACATCGATCTTTATGCTTGAGAATATTTCTCACGTCAGTCACCAGTGGTTCTCACTGCGTCTGCCTACTGTCACTATACTATTGAGATTTCTCACATTGACTCACTAATCAGCATTTTTGACATCAATCCATTCGTTACTTGGGGGCATGGCTCCCCACTTTGATTTCCTCTTCAGTTTACACTCAAGTTAGTAATATTTTCTAAAGGACAACTCTCTACTGGCACAAACTAGTGTTTCTCAACACCCGATGAAACAATTTTTTTTAACACTCTCTTTGGACACATCTGTGTTTTTTAACACACATCAGATATCTCACATGTAAACATCTCTTGATAGCAATCAAACACATTGCACTCACAAGCACAACAATATTTTTCAACACCCCAAACATAGGCACATTCGTAAACCTTCAAACGTGCTAAGCTGTGATTGACTCTTTCTTTGTATGATGTATTTTCTCATGAATTTCATTGATATTTTCTTTATCTACTTCTTGTGGGTGTGGTTTTGATGATCTGGCAATGTCAAATAGACAAGGTGTATGTGATAAGAGCTTCTTCATTAAGGTGAAAAAGCCTCACATCCCTTGATCTTGTTTATTTGTATGCCAAGGGGAGGTTGGAACTATATCCTTGACTGTTATTGCTCTGTTTGTTTACTTGTGTACTCTTACTACATCAAACTGGAAATAATATTCAGGTCACCTTGGCTTTTGTGCCCTAGTGCTTATGTTCATTTCCCACATTTTATCTAATGAAAGTCATATTCATATTCTTATGGTCACAGTGGAACCAGTGAGAATTGTATTGACTCCGATGTTCCAAAGTACTCGATGATGATAATTATGCGATGAGTCCAACAACCAAGTCCTAGGGTTGCATTTAGCTTAGGCTTGCATTCGCATTTTAGGCTTGCATTGCATTGGTTTTGGTGCTCTCTTCATGGTCTTCTCATTCTTCAAAGGTCCTCATCTTTTATCCTGGCTTCCTCTCACCTGCACAAGTGTCCAGTCCTCGCTCTCGATCTTCATTTGTATTCTTTTGGTTAGTACCTGTTGTATATTGCAATATCCTACATGAGATGATTAGTATTATTGCATTCTTTGCATTACATTCATTTCTAAAAGTGCATTTCCATACATTCATTTGCATTTATATATCCATAAACATGTGCATCCATTATAAGCATAAATCAAATCATACATAGCATTTATCCATCTAACATTTATCAGTGTACTGCATTCATTCATACATCAATAAAACATGTGCATAAACATTTGCATATTTCATCCATGGAATACATCCATACATCTAAATCATATAAGAAACATCTCATAAGACATACAAATCTAAAGCAATATATAAACAAGTACAATGATGCCAAAAATTGAGCTCATATATATATATATATATATATATATATCGATCAAGATGTACAAGGGTGCTACTTGAGCACAATATATCAAAATGGTGGTACAATATGTATATCAAGTGTCTCATCTAACCACCCGGCGGAGGTGGAGGAGGTGGCATGCCCTGCTGCTGAGGAGGTGGTCCCAGTGGAGGTGGTCCCTGTGGAGCGGCCCATGCCCCAGCATACTTTGAAAATGGATGAACCAGATTTGCTACCTCGGGAACTGCAATCGTGTAAGTGGCATAGTAATAAGCTACCTGAGAAGCCTCGTACCTTGTCTCTATCTATGATCTAGAAAGTGCCTCCTATAACCCCCAAATATCTTGGTCTCATTCAGCTACTCGGGTCTCCTAAATGATCACCTATGTGTGGAAGTCATCTCACTCCCTCTGCGACTATCTAGCCCTCTCTCAGACCCTTCAGAGAGCCTCCTGTAACTGGGTTACTTGTTCGCTTGCCTATGGATCAATCAGAATAGTATCAGCCATGATGGTGTCCTTTCCCTACTCAGTAGCTCTCTCCTAACTACCACTACTCCTAGCACCTACATCTGACCCCATAGGTCTAGTGGGGATGGAAGTCTGCATAGTCCTTGGTTGTACTACCCTCTCATGTTGTTGTAAGGGTGGTTGTTGTGCCTACTGCTGTAAGGGTGGCTGTTGTGCCTACTGTACATGAGGACCCTGACCAATAAGATCTATATATCTTAGGAATGGGTGCGCTAATATGTGGTCCCTATATACAGGTGTCATCCCTGCATTCATCACCCCGACCATGTAATCCCACCTAGACGGTGATACTCAAGCATCTATCATGCTTCAGCCTCTATCCAACTGTCTCTGCCAACCCTTCTTTGTCTCATCGACAAATTGGGAATAAGTGAAAAAATCCTATGAGACATCCTAAGGTCTCCCGAACTGTCATAACACTCATGTAAGCAAGAAGCGCTCAATAATGCTGCTAGTATGCCTGATCAAAGGACATGAACATAACATATATGACAACTCATTTCGTGCATCATCTCATACCTCTGTGGCTATCCAAGGTTTCTATATGACTACTTCCATGTCATCTATCTGAGCTCGCCACTTCTCCATTTTACCTGGCGCGGGCTAGATCATGGGACCTATGTACCTATATATATATGGCTCCAAAGGCTGCCGTGTGTCATGGAAAATCAGCCTACATATGGGAAGGTGCTCCAAGGCCCAGATCTGAAGAACAACAACTCCCACCGCCATGGTCCGTGCACCTCAATACACAATCTCATGCATCTCATGATACATCTGAGCGAGCATATGCTCACCCCATCCAAAAGTCACTGCAGGTGTAGCCAACATCCTCTGCAACATGCCTCCCCAACCACACTCCAAGCCGTGCTGACCTTGATCAGGCACCAAGTGGTAACTCAAGAAAAGTGCCAAGACAACCACCAGTGGGTGATCTATGCCATAGTTGTGAATCAAATCCTCCTGAGAGATGGCCTGACCCATCACTAGACCATCTTGGAAGACTGCTCTCAATGCCAGTGTACGTGTTCTTGGCTGAGTATCATACTTTGCATGAGCTCCGTGAAATGGTACTCTCATAATCCTGTAAATGTCCTCGGGAGTGACTGTCATCTCCCCCTACAAAAAATGAAATGTGTTCATCTCCAAATGGAAACGCTTGACTAGTGTGCCTAATAGACCATGATTTACTCAAATATCAGGTGCATCATGAAGGTATGACAATTCGAGCCCGTCAATATGAGCACCATCAGCATCTGACAGTCTCTGTAGTAGCTCACCTATGACAGGATGATGTGACCGGAATGCAATATCAGGGAAGTCAACCTGCAAAGCAAGTGACAAAATTGGATCAGTACCTTAGCATGATGATTTTTCAAAGTAATGATAGAAAATTTAGCTATGGACCTATCCTAAACACAATTTTGAGGCATTGTAACTGGCTGACTCTACGCCATTAAAAAATGACAACTTTTCAAGTTGAGCAAGTTTCCCATGCGAGGAAACTCTTTTCCCATGCGAGCTTTCTGCCTCGTGCAAGATAGAATCTCTTCCCATGCAAGATTCCTAAAATCTCATGCAGCGTAAGCACGTACTTCACCTGGGTGAGCGAAAGGGACCCGCATGAGGAATCAGATTCCTCGCACGAAAGGTGATCTAGGCCGGCACGAGGAAACTGTTCCCTCGCGCGAGATTGGATGCGACAGACCCTAAACACTTCAAAAACATGCTAAAATGATCTAAAATCAATAAAAATTTGAAATGCAAGATAATGTTTTGATTACTTACAAGTGTGTCATACTCTGGTGGCCGGTTGTGTCGTCAAGAGTGCTTGAATCGGTGTGTATGCACGGAAATGCTATCGATGTCAGCTGGAGCTCTCGCCACTGCTAAAGTCAAAAGTGAATAATGATTTGAAAATGACCCCTCCAAGCCTTATATAGCTTTTGACCTAATTTTTAAAAGTGCTTTATTTTCCGCAAAAATTGCACCCTTGGCTAAATGGACTGTTCTGAATCCATTTTCGTGATCGAAATAAAAATCTGACACTCCTAAGTAGCTCAAAATCACGTTTTAAAATTTTGGGACCGGCGTGATCGGATGCTTGTGTAGTCAACTTTCTGACACCACTTTCTTGTTAGAATTATCTCTCATCATCATTTTCTCAGCTTCGGCAATCTTTTCATCAAAGTCAATTCTAGTCAACTATGGTCAAACCTCATCAACAGGACCTCCTGATCACTCCAAATCGATTCTGCCTTCTCTTGATTTCTCTGGATCTTTGATCTTATTTCTATCTGTGATTTCTCACTCTCATCATTATGATGTGTCATCTTTCAATTTCGCTCCCAAGGGGGTAGGATGATTGCATCATTGAATCTTTCTGCATCATTCTCGAATCAGTCTGATCTGAATCAAAAGTCCCCATCGCTAGGGGCATCTCATCACTTGGGGCATATTCAATTTTTCATACCTTATGGTCAAAATTGGATATTCCATGATCTTGAATCTCTAGGGGCATCTTGATGCCTCACATCTTGTCATGTTATCATATATCTTTCTAGGTATTTAAGCAATCTAACTCAGATCCTCAAGGATCAAGCTTTGTTCTAGAGATGATTCTTGAAATCTCATAAGGTATTGGGGAAATATAACCCTAATTCCTAAAAGTTATGCTTCATGGCTCTCAAAATCTCTTTAGACCATTATCTAGGCAACCTAACCTAGATCTCGAAGGGCTAACCTTCGTATCGGGGAAATCTAACCCTGATTCTAGAGATATTCCTAGATCTTCATCAGCTATCATTGGATATTGGGGCAATCTAACCCTGATTCTGATCTTCTCTCAGATGATTCTACTTCCCAATCTGATCGGTGTCTTGGAAACCTATCCTAGACTTCCGAAATCTTCATCTTCACATCAAACTATTCTTTGAATCAATGTGCTTCTCGCACATCAATTCAAAGAGGGGAAAAATGTAACACCCCAAAATTGGCACCTTACAATTCTAATCAATTTTGGTGCATTTTTCTCATCATCAAAGTCCTATTGTACTAGGCAAATTCTCTTCCTAATTGACTTTAATTGACTTGGTCTCAAATGCAAAAAACCTGAATTTGCATAAATCTCACATTATATTTAATTCCTAAATTATCAAGGTTTATTGGCTAAAATTTCCTATGATTAATTAATTTAATTCTAAATTCCTAAGTTCTTTTGAATTAAATTAATTCCACCCCCTTTAGCTAATACACATCAAAAGGAATTGAATAGTTATTTAATTGTTTGAATGGATTATCCTTAAAAAGAATCCCATAATTCTATATGAAAAGTCACTCATGTGGCAATAATCCACTCTTTTAATTATATAATTCTTGCATTTTTGTCTCAATCTCCATCCATGAAAATGAAGAGTCAACCGTTTCTTTTCAAGAAACTCTTCACCCTCTTTCCATGGTTCTTCTATATTATGGACATCTTTTTCTTCATTTGGGAGGATGAATTGGAGAGCATCAAAACTATAGTTGAATTTTACATTGTTTTTATCATGCTTTCAAGCTTTGTTGCATAATTAGCTTATTGTCATTTAGAGTAATAATATGTTGCATCTTAATGTAGTTTGCTTACATATCTAGTAACTTAATTGCATAATCTTTTCAAGATTTCTAGATTAATGGCATTTCATTTCTAGATTAATGGCATTTTGTTTCTAGATTAATGGCATTTTTCTCATCTTCTATGCTTTAGAAATCCTCCATTTTAACAATGGTCAAGGTTGTTGGCTCTCGTTCTGAGAGTAAATTCAACATCCCCAACTAAATAGGAGGCAACAGGTCGCTTCAATCAAGTTTGCGAAATGAACAATTCATGTTCATCTTTGCAAATTGAATGATTGAGTAAGGACTATGTTGGGTTTGTGCCTTATTTAGAGGTCACATTCAAGCACAAAACACTAATAGAAGAAAAGATGACAGAATTAATGACAGATCTTTGGAGAAGAAGTCTGACAGAGGTGATTAGAGAAGCTACCAACGATCATAAAGAAGATATACCCGAGACTACAAGGACAAAGGAAAGAAAGCCAGTTACCTAGCTAAATGCAAAGATGATGACACCGCCACTGAATCTGAGGAAGACATCGAGATGGTGTTTGTAGCAGTGAAAGATGATTCAGGTGATGATGAAGAAAGGTATGTAGAAACAACTCTCATATCTAAAGTTAGTAAAAATGATGTTTGGATCATAGATAGTGGCTGCACTCACCATATGACCGGTGACAAGCAAAATTTTGAGACTTTTGAATACTACAATGGTGCATAAATAAGAATGGGTAATGATACACCTTGTTTAGTTGAAGGTAGAGGAACAATAATGTTGAATAACCAGATAAAATGTGAAAATGCTTATTGGGTAAATGGATTGAATTATAATCTATTAAGTGTTTCTCATTTGAATAATTCATGTCACAAAGTAGCATTTGAGAATAAGAAGGAAAAGACATTCAATAATTCAGGAAATCTGATTAGTATCGGTGACCAGACAAAAGGTAACTTATTCTCTCTAAATGATACTGACACCACTTGTTTGATTGCTACAAACGAAGACATATGGTTATGGAAAAAAATATTGCGTCATGTGAACTTTGACAACATGATAAAGATTAGCAAAAAGAGAAGTGTCAGAGGCTTACCAATGATGACCAAGCCTGACAACATCATATGTAAGAATTGTCAAAAAGGTAAAATGACAAAGTCTAGTTTTAAAAGCAAAACCCATACATCTGATGCTATTCTAGAATTAGTACATATTGATTTATGTGGGCTGATGAGGACAAAGAGTTATTATGGAGATAGATATTTTATTCTCTTTGTTGATGACTTTTCTAGAATGATGCCAGTTATGTTTCTAAAAGATAAATCAGAAGCATTTAAGATGTTTAAATGGTACAAATCAATGGTTGAGAAGAAAAGTGGTAAGGAATTAAAATGCTTAAGATCATATAGAGGAGGGGAATTTATTTTAGGTGAATTCACTAACTTTTGCAATGAGAACAGAATCAAAAGATAGGTCTCTACACCAAGAACACCACAGCAAAATGGGATTGTTGAAAGAAGGAACAGATCCATAGTTGATTGTGCAAGGACACTGATGATAGAGAAAGGGATCACCCAAATATTCGGGAGGGAAGCTATCATTATAGACATTTACACATTGAACAGAGTACAATTGAAGAAGGACACGAAGAAGACACCCTATGAGCTTTGGTATGGTAACAGACCCAATGTAATTTACTTCAAAATCTTTGGTAGTCAATGTTATATCTTAAAAGATTATAGAAATGGAAAGCTTGACTCCAAGAGTGATGAAGGAATCTTCCTAGAGTATTCCACCAAAAGCAAGGCTTATAAATGTCTCAATAAAGCCTCTAACAAAATTGTTGAAAGCGAAAATGTAAAGATAGATGAATTTGCAGAGAAAAATGAAAAGGAAAGAACTAAAGAAACAAAGGACTACATCAGGCTTTCTTACAATGAAGAACCTGACACTCTACCTGACCAACAATGTAGAGCTCCTAAGCAACAGATCATTGCACTTGACCATCAGGCTGCAAATACCGACGATCGGGATAATGCTCAAAATGATGTACCAAATGATGGAGAACATAATGAAGACCAAAATGATGATCATGATGATAGACAGAGGAGTGAACCTGTACTTGCAAGATATGTCAGAAAGAATCATCCATAGGACCAAATCATAGGAGACAAGAAGGCTAGCATGAGAACTAGAAGTAAGTCTCTAAATACAAGATGTCTTATTTGTAATTATGAGCCCAAATCTGTCAATTCTGCACTAGATAATGATGAATGGATAAGTGCTATGAATGAGGAAATTAAGTAGATAGAGAAAAAAAAGACATGGACACTTGTACCCAGACTAGATGATAAGAATGTCATCGGTACAAAATGGATATTTAGGAATAAGCTGAATGAGAATGGAGAATTCACCAAAAATAAAGCAATACTAGTATGCAAGGGGTATACACAAGAAGAAGGAATTGACTATGGAGAGACCTTTGCACCTATTGCTAGGCTAGAAGGAGTAAGAATATTACTTGCTTATGCTGCATATAAAGGCTTCAAGGTATATCAAATGGATGTCAAGTCTGCATTCCTAAATGGAATACTTGAGGAAGAGGTATACATTGAGCAACCAGAAGGGTTTGTTGATCCAGACAAGAGAAACATGGTATGTAGACTTCACAAGGCCCTGTATGGATTGAAAAAATCACCCCGAGCCTGGTATGAAATACTTCATTCATATCTTATAAGTATTGTATTTGTAAGGACTAGTGAAAATAGTAATCTTTATTTGAAAGAAGATACCGATGCTAACATTTTGATTGCTGAAATATTTTTTGATGACATCATATTTGGAGGCAATGATGTGCTATGCAAATAATTTGCTAATGAGATGAGAAAAGAATTTGAGATGTCTATATTTGGAGAGATCAAGTTCTTTCTTGGTCTGTAGATCATGCAACAAGATGAAGGTATTTTCATTACACAATCCAAGTACATCAAAGAA
>MU224676.1:4917841-4946940 GCA_018584345.1 Thuja plicata | reverse complement strand
CAAACAGTGAGCTCATAAACAATGCATAATGCCCTAGCTTGCAGCCCGCAAGCCATCAAGACATTTCCTCATTAAATGATCATAAACAGGGAGTACCACATAGCGAATATCAACAGCAAAACAAATAAAGAGCTATCAAACACTGCATGCTATCAAAATAGAATGGCCGTGGTGATTCAATGCATCTACAACCTCAACAGCATGGCAACATTGATCCAATAACAAAAAATACATTACAAATGCCAAGATAGTCACAGTCTCAATGAAATAAACAATGTATATATATAAAACAATATATGGTGCACAACAACAACAAGCATGCAATGACAACAATAACATCATATATATGTGTGTGTGTGTGTGTGTGTGTGTGTGTGTGTGTGTGTGTGTGTGTATATACATATACATATATGCATATATGTATATATGTATATATGTATATATGTATACATATATATACATATATATATATGTATATGTATATGTATATAAAAAATAGAGCTCATAACAGGGTCATGTGGTGCTCAAACAGTGAGCTCATAAGCAATGCATGATGCCCTAGCTTGCAGCCTGTGAGCCGTCAAGACATTTCCTCATGAAATGATCATAAATGGGGAGTACCACATAGTGAATATCAACTACCATACCTACCAAGGCCGATCTGTGCCATTCCTATATTTCTGGGCATTATATTGAACATTTAAAACTGCTGGCATTATATTGAACATTTTCATTTGGTGAAAAATAAAGCGAAGCTCATTATATATTTTTTTTAATAATTTATAATTTTGTCACAATTACAATGAATGCCAGAGAACAACCGACACTGAAGCCATACATGCGACGGCCAGATGTCAAAAATTGCTGACAGTTAGATGTCGCATGTATAGCATATCCATTGCACACCCGTCGTAATTGCAACAGTCTTAAAGTGTAATGATGACATGCTAAATAGCGTAGCCAATGCTTATTGTGATAGTTATTGTCATCACAATAATGACACACATAATATTTATTGGTGGTTCTAACACCAAAACTGCAACACTAGCCTTTGTCACTTGGCTAGTGGGGTAGTATCAGAATTACGACACATAGCCATCGAAAAAGGGACTCAAATGTACTAGTTCCATAAAAACACAAATGGATCCAGCCAAGAAGGTAGACAAGAAACATAGAGAGAAGCCCACAGTGCCCCAATTTTGTAAAGGCCCCACCCCAAAAACTGGGAACAGTATATGGGCATGAGCATGCAGTGGAATATAGTTCCAACCCTAGGCACAAGACAAAAAGGACCAAGATGACAGGGTAGATAGATACTATTTTTTATCTATCATGGGATACCAAAGGAAAATGCCCTACCAATTCTAGCATGTCTCCTACTATCATTGGAGAAAGAAAGAATGTTTACAAGAGAAATAGAGATTTTTCCTCTCCTTGGTTAGAGACTCTACAAGAGGAACCAAAACTGGATGATGTGCCCATAATCAAAAGGAAAAGATCTCAAGAAGCCTCTCTAAGGAAAAATGTGACCATAGAGAAACACATAGAGGCTCAAAAGGAGCATGACAATCCTTTGTATACTCTTAGCTCAGATGAATTCTCATGTCAAATTTTTAGGGCCTAGAAGGTTTTGCAGATCCAGGACAAGATACACCTAACTCCAGCATAGGGATTAACATAGAGGCAAAGATGCCCATAAATATTTAGGCTATCTCCACTCCACCTTTGCCCTAATTCAAAAACCCTCCACTAAATGTGCCTCTCACAAGATTGGATTCTAGCACCTATCTGAGAGGAACCTCCTTACAGAAATATGGTGAGAATGCATGAAATAACAGAATATAGAGCAATAGCAGAACTCAGAATGAATCTATTGATCACAGGCCACTTCAAGGGGGTAACCTCCTTTGAGAAAGCTCAATACAATAAATTTTTTGGTGTCCATCAAAGGCCTCAACCTACTCTTATATACTAATTACGATCTAGAAAATTAATGCTACCTATGCATGTGGGATAATAAAATATACTCATGGGATGACTTACAAAGCATATGCATCTGACAACACTACACTAAAAAAATAAATAGAAGGAACACATAGGTTCCTAACATCCCCTCTCCCTTAGAAAAAAGATTTGTCCTCAAATCTTAAGGTGTGGAAATTATTGTTAAATCTAAAGAAGGGTTTCCTAGGTAGCATCCTCTGGTTGCATGCCATGCCACTGAATCAAGACCTCAGAGATGGAGCGAGAGCGAAGCTGACAAGTGCGCTGGTCAATGATTGCTGTTGGCTCTAGGATAATGGATCCTTCCTTATCCATTTCAGGGAGAGTAGTTTATGCTCTAACATTGGTACCAAGAACTTGCTTTAGACAAGAAACGTGAAATACTGGATGAATGCAGGAAGAAGGAGGAAGTTCTAGTTTATAAGCAACTGAACCAATCTTCTGTAGAACCTTATAAGGCCCACAAAATTTTGGGGCCAGATTATGATGCCCTTTAAGCTTTAGGGAGGATTTCTTGTATGGCTATATACAAAGAAAAACCATATCCCCAACTTGAAATGAGCGCTCAGAACGGTGTTGATCTGCTTGTTGTTTCATTCAATTACAGGCCATGAAGACGGAAGATCTGGTCCATGAAGATTTGTGCAACTAAGGAGGCAATATAGGGGTGGCTAAGGGCACAAAAATGACTATATTTAGAGAGATGATCAACCACAACCAAGATCACTATCTTGTCACCTGATTTAGGAAGCCCTTCAATGAAATCCATAGAAATATCAGTCCAAATCCGTGTAGGGATGGGCAATGGTTCTAGCAAGCCAAGAAGGAGGGTCGTTTCACCCTTGTGGCATTGGCAAGTATCACATTCAGCTACCATCTATTGAATCATCTATAGCATTCCTTTCCAAAATAAGTTTCACCTTGCCCGCTCATAAGTTTTCAGGAATCTCGAGTGCCCTGCCGAAGGAGAAGCATGGAGTTCATAAAAAATAGCCTGTTGTAGATCTGGGTTCTGAGGAAGCACTAGACAACCCTTGTATTAGAGAGAAGCACCATCCCAAGAGTAATGTGGTATAGTAGAAGGATTATTGGCCAACTAGTGAATGATTTGAGATAAAGAAGAGTCACTGACATAGCCCTACTGAACAGATGCTAACCAATTGGGAATGGGCATAAAAATAGCTGAAAGGGAAGCTTGATCATCAAATGTGTGAGAAAGAGCATCTGCCACAATATTATCCTTACCCTTCTTGTAGGTGATCTCATAATCATACCCCATGAGTTTACTGACCCATTTTTTTGTGTAGGCGAGGATACCCGTTGTTCCAGGAAGTATTTCAGACTTTGGTGATCGGTCCTAATGCAAAAATGACTCCCGAGGAGGTATGGCCGCCACTTCTGTACAGCATGCAAAATAGCCATCATTTCTTTTTCATAAGTAGAGAGGGCTAGATTCTTACCAGAAAGGGCTTTGCTAGTGAATGCAATACGATGGTCATCTTGAAGGAGAACAGCACCCAATCCATTTCCGCAAGCATCACTCTCAATAGTGAAGGGCTTGGAAAAATCTGGCATAGCGAGAATAGGTGTACTGCACATAGCTTGTTTCAGTTGTTCAAACGCATTCTCAGCAACATGGATCCAAGAGAAGGCATCCTTTTTTAACAGAGCTATCAATGGTGCTGCAATTTTCTTGTAATTCTTGACAAACTTGCGGTAATAGCCAGTCAGCCCCAAAAAACCCTGAAGGCTCTTGAGAGTTTTAGGATGTGGCCAATTTTTCATGGCATCTATTTTTGTAGGATCCACCTGAACTCCTTGGTGGGCAACAATATGCCCGAGATACTCCACTTGCTCCTGGCCAAACACACATTTAGATATTTTTGCACAGATTTGATGATTAGAGAGAAGTTGCATGACAATCTCCAGATGATGGAGATGCTCAGCCCAAGTTTTGCTATATATGAGGATATCATCAAAGAAGACCAGAATGAATTTATGAAGGTATGGCCAAAATATTTTATTCATCACTGCCTGAAATGTTGAAGGAGCATTAGTGAGGCCAAAGGGCACGACTAAAAATTCATAGTGACCATCATGTGTGTAGAAGGCTATTTTAGGTATATCCTCCTCATTAACCCAAATTTGATGATACCCAGAATAAAGATCCAACTTGGAGAAAAATGAGCCCCATGAAGCTCATCAAGAAGTTCATCAACAACTAGAATGGGAAACTTATCCTTTATAGTGAGATGATTAAGTGCTCGAAAATCAATGCAGAGTTGCCATGACCCATCTTTTTTGTAGACAACCAGAACTGGAGAAGAAAAGGAACTAGTACTAGGGTGAATAATACCTTACTTCAGTAAGTCACGAACGAGCATCTCAATTTTAGTCTTCTGATGAAATGGGTAGCAGTAGGGCCTGATGTTGGGTGGAACACTGCCAGGAAGGAGCTGAATACGGTGGTCCTCTGGGCAAGAAGGGGGTAATCCCATAGGTTCAACAAATACACCTGAATACTTATCCAAAATTTGTTGGAGATCTGCAGGAGTACTAGAGACCGTTGATGGCTGCATCTGAATGGAATGGAGCTGAGCGATGACACCATGTGAATTCTTCTTAAGAATTTTTTCCATACGATGTGAGCTAATGATGCTGAGAGACCCCAGCTATAAGCCTTTCAAAGTGTGTTGTTGCCCATCGGCTGAAAAATGCATCCAAAGTTTAGCGAAATCCCATAAAATGGGGCCAAGAGTGCGTACCCATTGGGCACCCAAAACCACATCATAGCCACCTAAGGGCAAGGAAAACATGTCAAAGTGCATGTTATAATCTCCAATAGAGAGACACACATTGCGACATTACCCTTTGCAAGGTAAAGTGCCCCCATTGGCAATCATGAATTCAAAGCTAGAGCAGGGATGAACAAAGCAATTAGCCTGTTTGGCTATTTAGGGGTCAATGAAGTTATGAGTGCTACCATAATCAATGAGTATATTAAGAGGGATCTTCTTGAAGAAACCTTGGACCCACATGGTTTGTGGGGTAGTGACTCTTGCCAAAGCATGGATAGATATCTCTAGTTGAGCTTCTGGTGAAGGAGTTTCAGGTTGTTGAGGCTCAACCTCATCATCCACTATTTCGTGAGCATCTACATATTCTTCTAGTTCAGGTGGAGAATCCACATCCAAGAGATAGAGATTTTTCTGAACACATATATGGCCCCAGGACCATTTCTCATCACAATTATAACAAAGCCCTTTTTCTTTCCTGACCTGCATCTCTGGTTCAGACAAGTGCTTGATAGGAGTAGTTCTGGGAGCTGGCATGACTTGAGGGTTGTGACAACCCATATTTCAGAATGGAACAAAATTGGATCTGGAATGTTGGAGAGCACTAATCTTGTCTTCTGCTAACTTAGCCAACCCAAGGGATTCCATCATTGTAGTGGGTCGAAACATTTTGACTTCCGAGCAAAGTGCATCCTTCAGACCACTGACGAAACAACTACGGAAGAATTCATCAAACAAGCCCTCTGTGTGATTAGCTAATTTTTCAAACTCTGTCTGGTATTCTCTTACAGTGCCTGTTTGGCACAGTTTAGTGAGTGCTTCTATGAAGTCATCAAAAGCACTAGGGCCAAAGCACTCCAAAAGGAGTGTGCACAATTTTGTCCATGTTGGGTCTACATTAGCCTTGATGTACCAACGGAACCATTGAAGAGCTTCATGTTCCAAATGAAAAGATGCAAGCGGGACTTTGTTTTTATCCAAAGTATTATGCAAGCTGAAATACTGTTCTGCCCTATAAATCCATCCAGTCAGATCAGTACCATCAAAGCGCGGAAAATCAAGCTTTGGTCCACGGAAATTTCTAGAAGAGAACCCAGCGTCTCCATAATGGTTTTGGTTCATGGTTGAATGCTGAAGGTTGAGACCGAGAATTTTGTCATCCATATCTTGAAGTTTGGTTTTGAGGGATGCAATTTCCTCTTCCATTATTTTTTCTCCTGTACGTGTAACAACCATAAAGCAATTTTATTTTTTTATTTTTTTTGACACAATCGACTCAGGAAAATTCACTCAAATATAGAATAACAGAAAAGAGTTATTGCAATAACAAGAGATATTAGAATTGAAAGGAACCTGAAGGCCACGACAGAAAAAAATTTGATGTAATTTCCACCCAGCGAGCCCAAGAAAGTGCTCTGATACCAAATGAGAGGAACCTCCTTACAGCAATATGGTGAGAATGCACAAAATAATAGAATATAGAGCAATAGCAGAACTTAGAATGAATCTATTGATCGTGGGCCACTTTGAGGGGGTAACCTCCTTTGAGCAAGCTCAATACAATAAATTCGTCAGTATCCATCAAAGGCCTCAACCTACTCTTATATACTAAGTACAATCTAGAAAAGTAATACTACCTATGCATGTGGGATAATAAAATATACTCACGGGATGACTTACAAAGAATATGCGTTTGACAACACTACACTAACAAAATAAATAGAAGGAACACACAGGTTCCTAACACTATCAAAGGGCAGAAACTTAGGATACTAACACTACCCAAAACATAGAAGGGGACAAGATTGTAGGGGAAAGTGCAGTGCCAACTTGACCACCTTACATTCCTACTCCACCACCCTCTCTCCCAACTCCAATTCCTACTCCACTACCCTCTCTCCCAACTCCCACACCAACTCCACCCCCTTCCATTTCCACTCCCCCACCTACAATGAAAGCACCAACTCTACCACCATCTATTTATCTACCTTCCTCTAGTGCAACTCCCCAAGTGTCGGTAAGTATAAAAGCTATGCCTCCCCTTAAGACCACACTAGAATCTATGACAGGTCTTAATATAGAGATATTAATCAGTTCCTCCAAGGATGAAGGAAAAGATAAAGATGAACAGGATTCCACAAGGGATGAAGAGAAGGGAGAGGAAGAGAAGAGAGAGGAAAGAGAAGTGAATGAGGAGGAGAGGGGAGAAGAGGGTGAACATGAAGAAGAGTTAGATAAAGAGGAGAGGGTGACCCCTAGTCCACAAAGCTTTTCTTTAGTCCTTTACATTGTCATGTATGAGCTAGTTACCGCCTTTAGTAAACCCACTTGGTTCACTAAAGATATTCAGCCTTGAAAAAGGACTTACATAAATGAAGAGGATGAAGAAGATACAGATATGTCATTCTTAGGGAAATTCTTCAATCAAATGGAGACTAATATACTGGCAAGAACCATATCATACATTATTCAAGACACCAAAGGTCACTGGAAGGCACAGGTGGAAGTTCCCTCTACTAGTGCATGTCAAGCGTGGATAACCCTAGAAGATTATAAATTTGAAAAGGTGGATCTAGGAGAACCAACAAGAGAAGGAAGTAAGACTCTAGAATCTTTAGGACTCAAACATGCTCTAGGTTTCATGAGAAAAGATGAAGAAACTATCAAGTCCCTGATAGAGAAGAATGAGGCTCTAAAGAAATTCATCCATAAAATGGTGGGTCCCATTGACCCAAATTACCCAGAGGCCTCATTATAGGTTGTACTAGAGAAAACAGTTACTCCAGACTTGCCAACAAGTGTAACCCATTCTTTCATTCAAGAAAGTGCTGATTGGAAGAATGATTTTGAACAATGGGGAGAGAAGGTGATTAGGGATATCTTCTGGTCATTTAGGGTTATACTTAAGAAAGATACCAATTTGGTGGATCTTATGGAAGGAGATGGAGGATTACATTGTAAATTGGCCCAATGGCGATCAGCTCTATGGGATCTAAGGATAATTAGGAAGCAACACTTGCAAATTTTGGTCAAGATATATGAAGGTGAAGAGATAGACAAATTTAGAACATGGAGAAAAAGTATAGAAAACTCTACAAAGGTCCATGAGAAATTTTTGGAGAAGGTACATAAAAAGCATAAGGAAATTATGGACTGTGTGGAAGAAATAGAGAACTTTTTCACAGGTATTGACTTAGAGTTATACGGAGATCAGGATAGGAAACTTCTATGCCCGACCAAAGAAGTGATACAACAATTCAAAGGTATTCTGGCAGGAGTTGGCACCAAAGAGGGCCTACACCAAATTTTCTATTTCAAGGAAGATATGAAAAGGATGTTTGAACACGAAGAAGAGATCAAGTTCTTCCCTTCTAAATTGACAATTTTCAAAAAGAAGTAATAACGACGCCTTTCTACAGTGAAAATAAAGAACTAAACTATGAGGAAGTATAGGAAATAGTACAAATATTGTTAGCTTCTCATCCAAAGGTGTTCCCAAACTAACTATTCGGTCCAAAATTTGCCATTTTTTGAGAAAATAATTCTTCCATACTTAGCCATTTTTCAAAGGCTAGTTTTTCAGCCTTTCGGCCTCTGAAAGTCTAAAATTTTGGGGGTCCCAAATTTTGGTTCCATACTTAGTCAAATTTTCACTTGGCAATTTTTGGGGCAAAGTTCAGTGTCTAAATTCTGGGCCTTTCCAGTGTGAACGCTTTTTTGCATGAAAATGAAACTTCAGATCAGATGGATGCACAACTAGAGTTCATTTTTCAATGATTAAGGGTCTTCTATTAGATCCCACCATAAAGAGAACCCCAGATGAAGATTCCAAGGGAACTCCAGCTCATCTCTTTCTTCTTTCTTAATGAGTTTGACCCTATTTTCATGGGAAAACTGATTATAAATGGATTAAGGATCCATGCAAGTAGTTTAGTATCAGTTTAGTAGTAGCTTTCTTTATCAAGCTTTAGTTTTAGTTTTTTTCATTTTTTTTAGAGTTACTGATGCCCTAGTTTGGGGTTCAGATTTTGTAGATCGCAACTCTATATATTGTAAGCAAAATAATGTATTAGGGTAGGATTCTTGATGCAATAAAGATATAAAATTTATGCTTCATTCATGGTGTGATGCTTTGCTATTATCTATGCAAAATTAATGAATGTGTGTTTGCTTGTTCATTCCTTTCAAAGAGCCAATGGTGTTTACTGTTTCTCAAATCTATGATTCTTTAAATTGAAGTTTATTATTGTTCATCTACCTTGCTGTCATGAATGTATGGGAAAGATCATCTTTCAGGTTCAATGATAAATCTATCTCATGTGTGTGCACATCTTGGTGACTTCACGATTTGATAGATTTTGAAAATCTTGCATGCATACATACATTTTCTCTCCATGTGATTGCATCTATTGGGTATGTAATTGTGACGTGGTATGATTTATATCTAGTGGGTTTCTCCAAATATTCCCCTCATTCAAATTCAAAAACAAGGATTAACAATGGTTTATGTCTGTTAGGATTTCATTTCCAGCAAAATTTACTTTATTCATGTCACCCAAATATTTTAATTTCTTGTCATAGATCTGAAGAAATTGGAATCATCTTTAGTTTTCAGCGTAAATTTGCATCATTAGTGAACTAAATTGATGGATAAATTGGAAAATACAAAAAAGTACTAAAGTTGTTTTTGAGTTTGATGTCTTGAAAGTACTAGCAAAGGCCTTCTTGTGAACATTCACATTTGTCTGCAACTGAGTTACCAAGCAGGTTGTACCACAACCATCAAGAACCTTGGGAATAACTTCGTTATTCTTTCAAGAGAGGAAATTGAATATTGAGATCCTAGCAATTGACTTGTATAAAAACAATGCTCAACAGAGTGGTTGAGATCAACTTGTGAGGAGAGGTGAGGATTGAATCTTTGGTGATCCATGTGAGTGAACTCTCATTGGTTCATGGATTGAATTTCCATGTGCAAGTGATGAGTTGTATTTAGAGAGTTTTATTAATTCCTTTTAATTAATTACTTTAGCCAAGGATTTAATTGGGTTGATTTGATTTAAATAGGCCAAGGTAATTAATGTGAGTTTAGTGATGAAATCACTTTGATTTAAGGATATTATTTTGGTTTTTTTTATGAATTATGCCAATAATAAAATAGTTGGATTGACATACTTGAGGGTATAATCACATTTAGGTCAAATAGTGTCTCTAGTTAGAGTAGACCAAATTAGGGTGGTTATATTTGCCCCTCTTTGAATTGATGTCTGAGCAGCACACTGATTCAAAGAATGTCTGATGTTTACTTTAGAAAGATTGAGAATTTCTCACTTGATTGAACGAAATATAGCTAATGAGATCAGTCTCAAACTTGATTGAACCAAGACTGATAGTATCGACTTTGAAATTGATCAAACGAAGGTTGGTTGAACACATATCTAGAAATACCAATTCTAAGCTTGATCAAACAAGAATTGATAATACTGACTCTGACCTAGATCAAAATGAAGGTTAGTATGAAGCTACTGAGAGCTATGAAGTATCAATTCTGAACTTGATCAAACATGAACTGATAATACTAACTCCGAACTTGATCTTTTGAAGGTCAGTACAAAATTGTTGAGAGATTTATAGAGATCTAAGAGATTATAGACATAGATATCCAGCTTTTTTAGCACTAAAGCCTTCTATCCAATAGTCCCAACTTGATCAAAGTAAACTGTCATGCCCCTAGTCTTTTGGTGATGAAGTCATTTTTGCTATTTGAGCAAGAATTTCATTGATTTTAAGTGTGATCATGTCCCCTTGGGAACGAAATCAAAGGAAATAGAAAAAAATTCCCTCTTTATAATGCAATATCAATGGAACAAGTCAATTGGATCAAGGAAGAATCAATTAGAAGGTGAGATGAAGTGAAAGTGTGTTAAGAGAAAATACAATTTTATCAAGTTGATGACTTGAAAATGTTAATTGTGAGAACAAGATTTTGATGTGTGATGTGCATCTTTTTGATAGAGAACCATGAAAAACTGATTGTGTAAAGCCAGTGAATCATTTTCTGAACATATAGAGCAATTATGCATTTGTTGGGGACCGTCGCAAAATTTTTACTCTACTATGGAAAACATTGTCCTTGTGTTTGATTTCATTCCCAATAGATCTAAGAAGAATAAAATAGAATACAAATATTCCATTGAGGGTTACAGGGATTCTGTTTAGTCCTAAAAGGTAATATAAGTCTCAAAAATGACTTTTTACCCATTCATTTTCACTTTTATCCTTTGTAAATTGTCTAGCTCTGGAGAGAAGATGGTGGTCCTCATCGAGAGACATCAATTAGAGCTTTCACATCATCACAAGTGGCCAAAACACTATTCACACCTAGTGAGTACATCGAGACCTACCTTTGTATGGTTTTTGTTTCTATTTTTTTCACTTTTTTCAATACTTATAGACAATTGAATTTTGAGTCACATATGGGGTTCCAGATCACATCTTGTGAATCTCGTGTCACATCTGGTAAAATGACAATTTTCCAAGTTGCATCCTGTAAAACCAAACTCGCATCTCGTAAGTCATCAGAGAGTCTCTTTTAGTTATTTTGTCCAAAATTTGAATTATGTTGCATCTTGTGAAAATAGGATCGTGTCCAATTTTCCACATTGTATCCTATAAAAATAGGATCGCATATGGTTTTCCCCATCGCATCCTATGAAAATAGGATTGCATATGGGATGCAAGCTCACATCTAGGAAAAACAACATCACTTCCAATAAAATCTATAAAATTTCCAATGTTAACTATTTTTCCTTTGTTTGGTGAAAAAGACTTAGCTTTGATTGTCTATGTTTTTTTCTTAGCTACAATACTGATATAAGTCTTTACTTTTTTGTTTTTCAAACTAATTTCCTGTAGTATCATTCAGAGGGCCTCGACCTACATGATTCCTTTCCTTAACTTGCTCCCTAATTATGTAGAGTGACACATTATTGGTCATCTTGGGCTATATTCCTTGATAGATCTACCCGACATCAGGGTAAATCAAGGGTTGTTGACTGCTCTGGCCAAGAGATGGAACTCAGAGCACAACACCTTCCATCTTCCCACTACTAAGATGATTGTGACCCCTTAGGATATGTGGCGTATGATGCGCATTCTTATAATGGTACATGAGGTTCACTTTGAGTCTCACTCTACAATAGCGATTGCTACTATAGATGGTTGGCTCTACCCGTAGATTTGAATGGGGTAGCTTTATTTGAGTACACATGTATAGAGCTCTCCATGAGATTGTTTATGAGTACTCTTGGAGTATGACTATAGGGATATTGATTCTTCATATCTGGGCCTGGGAGCACATCCTAGTGACATGACCTATTATGGACAAGCAATGGACATGAGAGGATCTGTATGTATATATGTATTCTAGTTATGTCCATCAGCCCCACCTATGTAAGCTGGAGTATTGGCACAGGGTGATCGATGATGTGATAGTAGTCAAGTGGAAACCATACCTTGACTATGAGGATTGGGGTTCTAATCAGCAACAAATGATGTACTTTCTAGAGGAGGTACCTAATTGGATGTACTAGGTACATTGTTGCGAGATTCATTTTTACACATGTCCTGAGACAATATGGAAGGATTCAGGGTATGCCACAGGACCTTATCGTGTATGTTTAGATCTGAGATGAGGAGGCATAGTGGGGTTCCCATTTATCTTATGAGACTGCACGTACAGAGATTAGATAGATGGTTGCAGTAGGCTAGGATTACCAGGATAATGTTACAGATGTAGGTTTTACTAGTGCATATAGTGCTTACCTTATTTAGCATCCATTTCCATGATTCACTACTCATTATGAGATAGCACCATGTATTAAGGAGGCCTTAGATTATGATCCTGTGAGATGTGGAGGCAGAAAATATAGAGGTGTGAGGGATGGGAGAGGTAGGAGAGATGGGAGGGGTGGTAGAGATGGTAGAGGCCCTCTAGAAGAAAGAGGTTAGAGACATGGCCGAGATGATAAGGGTGATGAAGGAGATGATAGGGGTGGTGGTGGTGGTGGAGTGGAGGGAAGATGCACTTGTTTAAGGTTCATACCTCCACACATGGATCTAGGTCCACTACTGACTAAGAAATAGTAGAAGCAAATATCCTCAGGTCAAAGACCTACAACTAAGAGTGGTGGCAGAGGTAGATGTCCTAGACAAGATCCTCATAGAGACACTGGAAGAGACATAGGATGACATGGAGATTCATTGTCATAGTTCCAGAGATAGTGAGAGAAGCTCAAGGCTTGCATTACCACACTAGAGATACTATTATTAGATAGAGAAAGGTAATTAGATGTTATGATATCTAAGAGATATATCCAGGCACACACTGTGACACATCAGGGTCAAAGAGAAGTATACTACTTTTCTTTATATTGTGTGGCAGTTCCACAGTCTCAAAGAGCTCCATTATATTCCATGATAGCTCAGCAGTCAGAGGGAGCTATGTATCCACCACCTCCTCCTCCATGAGAAGATGCACCACCTCCTCCTCTTGATCAAGGAGAGGGTGGTAGTCATACATGATATCATTAATTATCCTTGATATTTTTATATATGGCTCCTTCTATGATCATCCATTATACTCCAAATATTTGATACATTTGTATATTTTTATCTTGATCTCTTTGATACTTTTTCAGGCATTCCCATATTTTTTATCCAATATTCACTGATATATATGAGATGACATCTTCTAATTATGATATTCTCATTATTTCTCTTTTGATAGCTATTGTATGTGATAGATGATTTATATTTCCTCAGAACTGATGATGTACTTGTTCTTTATGATGATTTAGAATAGATTCATGTGATGAAATCATTTATGATCTTTGATTATTATTGATATATAGATGTGTTAGATGATTCTATGTGGATATGCATATGTATGTTTTTGAGATTTTTTCTTTATGCAAATATATGTATGGATGCACTTAGGATATAAAATGTAACACTTGAATTCTTTGTTTTTGTATTTTCCTCTTTTCCCATTATGAATGCAATGAATATGCAACGACACGAATATATCAGTAACATAAATTAATTAATCAAACTTGGATTTTGAATGAACCAGGAAATCAGTTTGAGCTCAAGTACTTATGTTGTTTAAATGAATCACGCAATCTTTAAATGCAACTAAATGCAGACTTCTAGGACTGTCACTGATCTTTTTACATTTTAGAATTTTATCATCATAGGGAATTTATGTAATGGACATCATCGGTTAGTACAACTATCACTAATACAAAATAAGTATCATGAAAGTATGAATACTATCTTAATTGGATGCAATGTCAATAATAAACCTAAGCATCAAAGCATAGAGGCCAGGATGACTTGTCAGTTATCTCCTTTTTCTTTAAGAATCATCTTTTGTTTGTGTTTAATATAGGATATGTAACCCGCATTGACCTTTAATATTCATATCCTTGGGTACATAATGTATTATACACCTTTCTTAGAATTTGATTAGAAATAGACAAGGAAATTGGTTCAACCTCATCATAGCTTACACATAAAAAGGATCAAGATATATGTGGCTATCCACTCATGTTGGAAGCTCTTACCATAAACATCAAAATTTGGTGAAATTTATAGGATCATTGAAACAATCACCATACGCAGAAAACTAAGAAAATGCTATACCCCTATCCTTGTGACTCTTTTTCATTTAATAGACATCATGGAGTAACTCAGAAGACATAACAAGCAACAATTGATAATCGGACAAAGAAAATTCATAACCATTTACATGCCCCTAGTTTGAAACATCATTGGAACATGAAAATATTCATAATCAAATCAAGGTCATTCTATATGAGTTTATGTGGTGTTTAGGAATGCCTTTGATTCATTTTTCAATCACACTGGAGAAATCATCTATTGTAACTTGGATTTTAACAATGTATTTCTATGTCTGAGTTAGTGAGATAAACAATATCAGCAATTGCAATCCAATGTAGTGTTGAGAAACACTAGTGTGATGTTAGTTACAGGTAGGTGATGTTTAAGAAACACCCTTTTTGTGATAGTGATAGTGACGTTTTGATTCAAGTATTAAGAAATACTATTTATAGTGGAAATTTTTCCTAGACACAGACCTAGGATGAACTAGCAACCAAAAATAGAACATGATATCAAAGATGCCCCCAGTGCAGTATGACTATCCTTAAAATGCAAATACAGACAAATTCTAGGCAAGGAAAGTACATTTGTGAGGAATTCAGATTCAACTGATAGAAAAGGTATGACCGTGATGGATTGGTGCAAGCGGTGCATTAATAGATGAAGCATTGAGTACAAGTGACGCCTATTTTCCATGTTTTCACCAGCCTAAAAATTTTATTTTTACTAACAAGACGCTTGTTTGCTAGGTTTTTGCCAAGGCACTTTTTCTATTTTTCTATTTTTTTTATTTTTTTTTGTTAGTATCAAGGTGCCTTTTTGTCAGGTTTTCACTAAGAATGCCTTTTTTTAGGACTTTTTCCACTATTTTTGGCTTTCTTCAGGATCAATTTTTGCTTTTTTGGGTATATTCTTAGGATTAATTTCACTGCACATGCCCTTCAGCTAGATGTCAAGCATAGAACCACTTCAAGTGTAGAGTATTAATAGGACCAGGAAGGACATCTCCTTCAGGTGTAGCTAACTAATAAGCTCATGTCCCAAAAGTTGTTGTGATAAAAAAAGTCCCCAGCCAGTTGGGTTCAAACTTTCCTTTTTGTTCTTTGTTTGGTTGATTCTTAGGATTCTCTCTTAGAACTAGATCCCCCACTTGCAACTATCATGGATTTACTTTCTTGTTGTACCCTTTTGACATCCTTTTCTGATAGAATTTCAGGTGATTGAACACTTTTTGTTTGTGCTCATCCAGTAGTTCTAGTGCTTGAATCCTATCTATGTGGTATTGTTTGTCTATGATAATACCTTGAAGAGATACTCACAAAGAAGGAATTTCTATTTCAATTGGTAATACTTCTTTTGCACCATAGACTAGAGAAAATGGTGTGGCTCTTGTTGGTGTATGGATACTTGTTCTTAAGCCCATAGTGTTGGATTCAATTGCAAATGCCAGTCTCTACCACACTTACTCATGGTTCTGTGTAGTATTTTTAGAATGTTCTTATTTGAAGCCTCATCTTGTCCATTACCTTGAGGATAATAGATGGAAGAATAGTGTTGAGTGATTTGAAACTGTATATAAAGGTCCTCAATATCTTGGTTCTTGAACTGCCCCCCATTGTCTTTTACAATAGATGAGGGTATCTCATACCTACAGATGATGTAGTTCAAGATGAACATAGCAAATTTTTTTCCAGTGGCTTAGATTAGCGGCACTACTTCGACCCACTTTGTGAAATACTCAGTGGTCGTGATGATGTATTTGTTTCCACTTGAATAATTGGGATATATTTGTCCAACATGATCAAAGGCCCATTTTTGAAATGGCTAATGTGTTATAAATGGTATGAGTTCCCTAGCTAGAGAATGAATAAGGTTTCCATGTGTTTGACATTTTTGACATGTTTTGGCATATTGAATTGCATCTTTCTCCATTATAGGCCAATAGTATATGACCCTTAGAATTTTCTTAGCTAATGAAAAACCATTTGAGTGTGATCCACATACATCTTCATGGACCTCTTTTAATGTGCGATCAGATTCTTCTTGTTCTAAAAACCTAAGTAGCATTCCATCAAGACCTTGTCTATATAAGTTAGTAGTAATGAGTACATAACATGATGTTTTCCTAATTAAGGCTCATTTTTCTTTTTTGGACACGTCATTAGGTAAGTTTTGATCCATAAGATAGGCATTTATGTTGGTATACCTAGATTGGTTCTGGGTGTTTAAGGCATAAATAACTTGGGATTTAGGTGTATCAAATGTAGGAAAGGATAATTCTTCCACCAAGAATTCATAGCAGAATTGATGTTCCTCCGATTGTAACATAGATACTAGCATTTCCATTGCGTCTATAGCATTGTTTTCTGTTCTTGGAATTTGTTGAAATATGATGAAGACAAAGCACTTTTTCAAATCTTCTACCATTCGCTTATAGGTCATCAACTTCTCATATTTATTTTGATATTATCCATTTACTTTATTCATGATGAATTGAGAGTCACCATATACATGTAACTCTATGATTTTCCATTCAATGGATAGCTTGAGACCGTTTACCAATTCTTCAATTTTGAGATGTTGTTGGTGCATGAAAACATCATTTTGTATGCCTTATGTATCTTGTAACCTTGAGGAGTGATAAACAATATCATTTCTCTAGATCCTTTTTGTGTGAAAGAACCATAAAAGTACATCTTCCATGGATATTATGTTAAGTTCATTATTGTCTCATCTGGAAATTCTATGATCAATGGTGTTGCATCCTACAATGGTGAATTATCCATTTGATTGGCTAGCACTTTTCCTTCAATATAATTCTATCTACATACTCTATATCTAGTTCATTTAGTATTAAGACCCATTTTCTATTCTTCCTATCAATGTTGTTTTAATCAGGAGGTACTTAAGAGGATCAATCTTTGCAATAAGCTTGACTGTATGTGAAAGCATGTAGTTTCTCAACTTTTGGGATGAAAAAAAAACTGCCAAACAATCCTTTTCAATGATACTATAGTTGAGTTCATAAGATATCAATGTCTCGCTGATATAATAAATTTCTCTTTCCTTCTTGGTATCTTCCTCTTGTGCTATCAATACTCCAAGCAATGTAGCCATAGCTGAAATATAGAGTAACAATGCCTTACCATGAATAGGCATCATTAAGATAGGAGGATTAGCTAGGTAATCCTTTAATTACTTGAATTTATTTTCACAGTGTTCATCCCATTTGAAAGTTACTCCTTTATGTAACAATTTTGTGAAAGGTTACGCTCTATCTTCTAGTTGAGACATGAATCTTCTGATTGACTAGAGTCTTCCTTGGAGAGTTCTCATTTGACTGATATTATGAGGAGGTGGCATTTCCATTATTTCTGTCTCTTTTTTTTGGTTCCAACTCAATTCCTTTAGCTGATACAATAAATCTCAATACCTTCCCTGATTGGACTCCAAATGCATATTTCTTTGGATTGAGGCTTAGTTGAAATTGTTCCATTCTATCTAGTATCTTTCTCAATTCTTCAATGTGAGGTTTTCTTATCTTTGACTTGGCTAAGGTATCATCTACATAGTCCTCCATGTTCTTATATATCATGTCATGGAGTATTGTTGTCATATCTTGTTGATATGTAGCTCTGACATTCTTTAGCCCAAAAGTAATTACATTCCAGCAACATGTTCCTCATGTGCATGTAAATGTTTTCTTTTCTTGGTCTTTAGGGGAAATATTTATTTGGTTATAACCTAAAAATCCATCCATGAGTGAATAAATTTCATATACTGTCATGAGGTCTATAATCATATCAATATTTGGCAGTGGAAAATCATCTTTAGGACAAGCTTTGTTTAGATGTCTAAAGTCTGTACAAATTTTGATAGACTTATCTTCTTTAGAAAATGGGTCTACATTAGAAATCCATCCTGCATATAAGTGATGACCCTTATGAATCCAGCCTTTAAGAGTTTATCTAGCTCTTCTTTTACCAACAATGCCACATGTGGATGCATCTTTTTTAGTTTTTGTTTGACAGGTTTTATCCCAGGAGCTATAGATAAGTGATGTATGATTAATTCAAGATCTAATCCAGGCATATCAGTATGAGACCATAAAAATTTGATTTTTTTTTCTGTAAGGAAATCAATGAACTGTGTCTTTTCTTCTTTTGAGAAGGATTGCGCCAAATGAACAAATTGAGGAACTTTTATCCTTCCCAAATTAACTGGTTGTGTTGGTTCTATCAATACTAAAGATCTTTCTTGAAATTTCTTAGGGAAGATATCAATAATCTCATCTTTTGGCACCTCTGATACATCTTTTGGCACCTCAGATACATCTTTTATTTTTACTTTTTTAGAATCTGATACTGCCACAATGTGGTTTTCACCATCAGTTCTTTTTTTCTTTTTACTTTTCAATTTTTTGACTAAGAAACTTGATATCCTCTTCTGTCAAATTCATGCTCCTTACATTGGTGGAAGAGGGATAGGGTTCACAAGCATTCAGATAGCAGGCCAAAGTGTAGTCATTGGGAAAGTTCATGATAGGAGTAGGTTTTGAGTCTGTCTAATCAATAAGTTTAATTTTTACCAAAGATAGTGATTCAAAGGATTTTAAGGACAGCATCGCATCAGTGTCAAGACTATTAACTGACAAGACATGTTTTGTTAAGTTACATTCTATAGTGTTTAGATCATTAAGAGTCAGATCATCATTATAAGTGTCGTTATTAGTGTTATGCGAACCTAACTCTAGAAACTCATAATCATAACTTTCTCCTTCTTCTCTTATCATATTGGAACTCATATCTTGTATCCTTTGGAATTCTTCTAGTCCCATTAAGATGTTAGTGTCTTCATCAATTATGCTTGGAATCACCATCTTATCCAATTCTGTGACAACATTTTTATTTATATATGAGTAGTATTAGAATTCTCTCCCCTTTCCAATAAAGGTGGAAATTTATGGATTACATCTACCTCAAAATCCATGGTATCATCAGACATGTGATCCCATTCATAATCACGTGAGTCTTAGATATTGTCATCAAATTAATTTAGAAATTCAGAAATAGTTATCTAGTTTACCCTATTGGCCATTTGTGAATCAAAGTGTGGTATATCCAAGACATGTGAAACTATCACCAATTTCCCCCAGTGAGGATGTACATCTTGTTGTTTTCTTATAGAAGATGACTCCTCGAGAGTGTTTGAACTACTTGCTTCTTCTTCCCTATTCCTTTCTTCTTTTGGTGCTTGATGCATTTCTTCATGGTATCCTCCTTCTTGCTGAAACTCTAGAGAATCTTCTTCTTCCTCCTCTTCTACATCTTGTACATTAGCTTGTGACAAAAAGGGAACATGATGCTCTAAGTGTTCTTCAAAATTAGTAGGTACATAACATTCTCCTTGGTATTCTAGGTTCTCATTTCCGATATGCAGTAATCTTTCATATGTCCAAGGTATGATCATTGCTTCCTTTATCAAAGATTGGACCTTCTCTTGAAGTAGGGTATTTTGATTTGTTATTGAAACCCAACCCTGTCTTGTCTTTAGTGTCTTTGAATTCCATGTGGATAGGCTCAATGAGTCCCTTGCCTTTATCTCCTAAAGGTCCCTTCCCTTTGTATCCCACTTTTTTGAGAAGATCATAATCTTTTCCATATTTTTTGGGAAATATATCGACATGTTTTACTTCATTTTCTCTCTTTTACTCTTTATAGATCCAATCCAAGACTACTTTTTCTTTCTTTTCTTCTTCTTGAGAGGTTGTAGTTCTAACCATACTAGTTGGTTCATGAATGTCATTTCCTTTTGATGTAGAGGGTGTAAAAGAGGGGGAGGGTTTCCCATATGATCTTGGAGATACAGGAATTTTAGCTAATGATGGTGTTGTATCTAATTTGTATTCCCCCATGCTAGTTTCTTCAAGTTTTAATGTCTTTCCAAAGCTTCTCATCACCCTTTCTTTAGAGGTTTCATTTGGGAACTCTTTTAGAACTTCCTTATTGTGAGGAACCATACTATCTTCCTTGATTTTGTTGCAAGGGTAGCTTGAATCTATAGGAATTGTTACTTCTACCCCATTGTGTGGGAATTTGATACATTGGTTGTAAGTAGATGGCACTTCTTTCATTTCATGTATCTAAGGTCTCCCTAGTAGTATGTTATAGGTCAATGGTAGATCAAGAACTTGACAGAACACATCTCATTCTATTGGTCCTATTCTTATTGGTAAAACAACTAGTCCTTTGGATTATCTTTCATATTCATCATAAGCCTTGATGGTTATCTTACTTCTTGAATCAATTGTGTGCTATGAAAATCCCAATGCTTTGACCAGGGTGAGAGTGCATATATTCAATCTCATGCCTCTATCTATCAATACACATTTTGCATGGTGTTTATGGATTATAACCTCAATGTAAAGGGGTTGATTATGGGGATGACTTAAAGATTTATCATCTTCTTCTGAAAAAGAGAGATAATGTGGATCTGATATGTGATTGACCATTGACTAAAATTTGTCTAGATCTATGTTTTTTGCAACATTTCCAAAATGTAGGGCTTGTTCAAGAACTTCCCTATGCACTAAAGAGATCTTCAATAACTCAAATATACAGATCTGAGCCGAGGTTCTTTGCGATTGGTCTACCAAGTTGTAATTATAAGAAGGTGTAGGAACCATTTGTCTTGACATTTCTGGTTTAGGAATTGTGACAACGGGTTTTTTAGATGACGTTGCATGTTTGGGTGAGGAAATAACCCCTTTAATCATGATTTTTTCTTGGCTTCATGTTACCACATTTGAATGTGCTAACTTTTCCTTGACACCTTTTCTAGTGATCACATTGATTGATTCATTCTTTATGTCCAACATATTGATCACATTGTCATTATGAGAATAGGTGTAATTGAATTCATTTCCTTTTGCTTTAGATTCTTCTCCATTTTCATAGTTGGGAAATGGTTTATTATATGCCATGTGATCTTCATTAGATGTATGTATTTCCACTTTTATCTTGCCTCCATCAATGAGATATTGTATAATGTGCTTGAGTTTAACATAGTCATAGTCTTGTGCCCTTTATTCTTAGGGAACTCACAATAGGCATTATCATTCCACCACCTTGGTTTTACTTCTGGTTCCCATGGTTTTGACTTTGATAAAGAGATGATTTTGTTATCTAAGAGAGTCTTCAAAACCATCTCAAGAGGTTCTCCTATTGGAGTAAATGTCCACTGTGGTATAGACATCCATGGCTTATTCTTGTTGGCATTAGTTTTTTCTCGTGGTATTGTTGTTGTTGCCTTAGCTTCTTTGCTTTCTTTTAGGTTATTTGTAAGATTAAACAAAGCTGGTTTAGCATTCACATTTGAGGCTTCTACCACCCCATCATTAACAAAAAATTTGTTCTTGTTCCATTATTTAGGTTTTTTGTTATAGTTGTTAGAGGATTTATTGTTTCTTTGGAGCGTGATTTCCCCTTTCTTGACCATAAATTATTCAGCATGAATGGAATTCTTTATCATTCTGTCAAAATCAGGAGAATCTTGCATTTTTAGTGTGTAACTCATTTCAAGTACTACTTTGTTTATAAATATCTTCATCTTTTTAGATTCAGGTATTTTTCTAGAGTACCTTGCAAATATTTTCCTCAGTTATTGCAAAAAGTGTGTGAAGGATTCACCTATTCATTGTTTTGTATTGCAAAGATCTAACATGGTAACATTGTGTTGTATGTTATAGGAGTAGTGTTAAACAAATATTTTAATTAACTCCTCAAATGTTTGAATAGTAGGTGTTAGTTTAGAGAACTATTCCATAGCATTTCCACCTAGACTTCTTGGAAATAGTCTCATCAAGTACATTTGTTCGTCCATGTATTCTATGCTTAGAGAAAAAAATTCTCTTACGTGGTCATGTGGATCTGTTTCTCCCATGTATTTTTCATATTTGGGTTGTTCCATATTAGGTGGGAATGGAACTATGTTTATGTTTTTGTCAAAAGGAAATGGACATATGTGCTCCAAGGAGTATTTCTTCATTGGTTTCTCCTTCTCTTTCTTAAGCTTTGTGATTTCTATTTACACTTGGTATAGTTGTTTTGAGATAATGGAGATGGGTGTTTGTACCTCTTCTTCCTTAAATATTTTGACATTTTATTCCTTGGGTAGTTTGACTCCAAGAGAAGCTAGGTGAAGGAAGTATTTTTATTTGTCTTCCCCAATGATTTTCTCCAAGGTCTTTTTAAACTTTTGACTTTGTTTGAGTTTGTTATATTCTTATTCGGGTATGTCTTCTTCAATATCTGAATCAAACAAAGGATGATCATGATTTATCTCTTCTTGAATTTATCTTTAATCTTGATCTTGGTTATATTCCTCAAAGGTGGCACTCCATTTGTGATTAGGTACATCCATTTCAGGTCATTCTTGATCAAAAAGTAGATTCATTCGAGATGTCTCTCCTTGCAGAAATTTAAGCAATCTTGGAGGCCTTTTTGAATTGTTAGCTATATATTGATTACTTCTTGTGTTAACCATTAAAGAAAGGTCTCAATCTTGTCAAAGGTGTTCCAATTGTGCCAAAATTAATTTACGAATTGTCCAAATGTGTTTTTCCAAGTTGTGGTGAATGTGAGTTTGATGTTTGAAGTGATTGATTCCAGCCTCAAAAGGTTAGAATACCCTGATAGTGAGTTGGGAACCAAGAAATTTTTCTTAGAGAATTGAAAACACAATTTGGGATCAATTGTGATAACCCTAAAGAATATGCAAGGTAGACTTCCAATTAAATTGAGAAACAATGTCAGGTGGACCAGCAAGAACAACAAAATCAGACTAAAGAGCAAAAAGGGTATCTAAAACTATAGATTTTCTGAGTCTGACACATGTGCAAGTACCCTCTATCCTAGATACAACCTACCAGATGAAATCCTATATTTTTGGGGTGTGAACTTGTTCTTCCTAAATGTGACTCTCTTTACTAGATGTGATCTAGGATTTACCAAAAGCGAGCTTTTTTCCCAATTGTGACCTTGTTTCCCACATGCGACCTAGGATTAACTAGATGCAACCTCCTTATGGACTTTGGAAAATTTTCCACTTTGTTTTGAAAGACGTGAAAATTTGTTTGACTCTAGGGTTTTTCTAATGAATTCTAGAGTGTTTTTAGGTGACATAAATGACTGTGACTATCAAACTATTGATTTGTTTGGGTTTTTTATCTTGTTATTTCAATTTTGACACATCAATCAAGTTGTTTAAGTACAAACACACCTATTCCCTAAAATATATGGTGCAACATGAAAATATTTTCTCATAGACTCAGGTACACACTCAAATTCTAATTAGAATATAGCCATCACCAAGCATGTAATGGCTCCAGTCATGGTGTCGTATTATCTGACTACAAATGCAACCGAGGGCATGAAATGACAAGTATCTTGGGGAAATTACTATTTTCCTTGCACAAAGATTATCAAATTTTGGAGATGAATTATGTGGTCATAACTACTAAGTGTTTTAATTCGGGCATCCATTTTCAACCGTCCCTAATATAATTGCACAAGAAATAATTAAGGCATATAACCCTATGAGTACCTAGATGAGTGTAAACTCGCAAGAAAGATTCAAGAACCTCTGCTCTACAAACATCCAAACATGTCCAAGGAATGATAGTCAAAATTCCAAGGACAAAACTAATTACATCTTCCAAGACTTTGGCCTCAAGGAAGCATTTTTATTATACTAAGATGGAAGGGCTAGTGTACACCTGTCCTCACTTGGGTCATTCCTTAGAGATTTTTCCCTTAATCGGTAGGCCCTCTAAAGTTAAAATTAGTAAATAGGATTGGCGGCTTAGGAGTCTAGATTTTTTATTCTTCACGAGGAAGAAGAGAATACTCTCCTATCCATGCCATTTTCTCCTATCAAACACTCCATGCAAATTCTTTCCCTTGAATTATGGAATTCAATCACTTAATCCCCTATCTTGAGTTTTTTATTTTCCAACTTGGGAAAAGAGCATAATCCTCTAGTTGGATTAAGAACTAAATTCAAATTTAGAATTTAGGTTCCTATAAAAGAATTTAACCAACATTTTGAGAAATTTGAGTTCATTTTCCCCAATTTCTATTCAACACTTAACTTGATGTTTGAGGTTCTGATTTTCCATAAAGGAAAAGAGCATACTTCTTGTTGGTTCTCAAATCAACAAATCAGATTTCCTATGGACTTTCCAATCCAATGCTGGGAAACCCAAGTGATTTGGCCAACTAAAAAGATTCAACCAAGGAAAGGTTGAACCCTTTGCAATTCTGGCTCTACAAAACCAAGGCTGGTAGGCCTGTACCTTGACTTATCCTTCAAGTTACAAGGATTTTTATTGCAGATAAGAAACACTTCAACCTTCTCTCTCAAGTATGGAAAGTCACTTGAAATAAATCTAACTGAAAGCAATATATCATGAACTGTAAACTGAAATACTTTAAGTAATTGAAAGAATGTTTAGTAAACGTGTATGTAATTTGAAATGAACATATAGATAAGATATCACAAAACTATAACAAATGACCTGAATAACTATAATCCAATAAGAAATAAATACAAGTGCCTTAATCAACCATGGGCAATAGAGTCAATATCATTCCAATATTATGTTCAACCTCAGAGATAGTTTTACAAGAAATTTTATCACTTCAAAGGTGTTATGAAATGAACATGCAACCTTGAAACAAGTTCAGAGATAATTCAAAAGGATATTACTTCTCAATTGACAAACCAATTGACTGAGACCTCAATCAATAGAATTTAACCATGCAAAATGAGAAAACTAACTGATAATAAAGACTATAAATTGGATCAGGAAGCATATACATCAAATTATCACTTTGAAGAAGTTCTATTGATTTATTTGAGGGACTAATTGTAAAATGATAATGAAACAATTACACATGTGAAAGAAAAATGACTTATCTTTATTTGATTTTGAAAAAAAATAATACATCTGAGTTCATGTTACAGTTGTTGATCCAAAACTATCCAAATATGTGAAATTGTATTATACTGTATTGTCTTCTCTTTATATTTTACATTATGTATATATATGTGTGTTTGAATGGCTTTCACACCTCTTTAGGGTGAAAAGAGACAACCCTTATTACAAATTATTTTGAAAAAACAATAAACTAACTTAAAAATAACTACCTAACTTTTGGAGTTGGCTTTGGTCAAAAATCTAAAACACCTCGGGAAAATCTAATATTTCTGCTAGAGATAGGAAATTTGATTTCCTGAACTAGGTCATTTTTATATTTTTAAAAGTCAACCAGATTTAGCCTTTGTCAATATCATCTTTGTAGCAGGTCTAAATTCCAGCATTTTCTGAAGGCTTCAATTAGTTAGTTCTATTTATTTGTGTCATAAAGCTTCCTTCTTTTGATTTTTTTAGTATGGAGAAACATGCTTCTTGATAATGGATTGGGACTTCTAAATTCTCAAAATTTAGGGTACCACCAGTGGCTCTTTCTGGGGACGTATGCTCTCTATGAGCATAATGAGATTCCAGCTATCTCTGGAGAAGCAGACCAAGTATCCACACTTAATCTGATGCAAAGTGAAATTGGGTGGACCCAGGCCCCCCAAAAAAATGAACACTGCTTCTTTCCTCTATCGAACACATAATTTTGATCATGTAATACTTTGGATCTCCCAAATATGATGCCACCACTCTCAAGGACAACATTCATTGCTTTATTAACACACTTTGACTTTTTTTACCTTTAGAAAAGTCACAGGTGCATTGTAGTCCTTTTTAAATAGAAGATCCCCATGCATTTGATCAACCCTACAAGTAACTAGATTAAGCTCTTCTGCTTGGATGCCTTTGTGTACACAATCTTCCCTATACTCAAGATGTTGTTTCTTTTCACAAAAAGGATTTGGAGATAACTCACATTCAGGAACTTCCTTCTTATCAAGAATTTGATCTAATAGGATACTCGGATAATTTTTAAAACTAATCTTCAACACATCCTCCTCATTACGTATGTTTGATTCCATCTCATCTTCACGTTTGATACAACTTCTTCTCATATGATGAAATAACGCATGTCTCACTTTTTGAATACACTTCCCCATACATATTTTGAGTTTCATCATCTTCAAAATGATCACTAGGCTCATTGTCTTTATCATGATGTTGATGGACTTGATTTCATAGAAAATATTCTTCAAATAATGGATTCAAGGATATAGAGAGCTCGGGCATATCTCCATGAGAGTTTTCATCTAAAACTTCTTCATGTTCATATGGTGTATGTTGTTCTATTTCATCTTCATTATTTGATTCCTGAAATTTATTATTTTCTTCATCTAGTACCCCCTGAGTATGTATTGATCCATCAACTTTCTTATCATGGTGCATTGAGAAAAAAAATTGACCACTCTTCTCTACATGTTTTTGATATTCCATGTCTATAAAAGATGAGATTTATTCTATACTGAGAAGATCTTCTTCCTCATCATCATGGTCATTGATACATGTTTCCATGCAAATCTCACTATGTAAAGATTCTTCTTTAATTTGATCCAAATTTTCTTCCTCTATGTCATCATTCTTTTCTTCCCTCAATACTTCACATATTTTCTCAATAAAAACTATTCGTTGAGAATCATGGTAGATTCCTAACTCACAAAGTTTATCCATTAACTCACTTCCTAGAGGCCTAATATCTAAAGGTATTTCCTAATAGATCTTTATCATTCTCATGAACAAATGTACTATAGGTTTGTAAGGAAATCCAGGTGCAAAAACAACTTCCTACACTAATCTCTAAAGGAAAGTATTGTGCAAATTATTTTAAATCCTTACAATTTTAGATTCGTTAACTACTTTAACAAATATATTGCAGCCACATACCATGCATATAGAAAATAGAGAATGACACAATGATTTACCCTAGGGAAAACCTTTCGGTAAAAAACCCCAGCACTCCAAAACTTGCACAATGTATTATCTTCAACACAACGGTTACAACACACTTGCAATGCAAGTTCTTTCAGGAGACAATCGACACACATAGACAAATCTAGTAGTACCAGATTATACCAAAAATACACTCTCTTTGTATCCTTTCCTATAACCCTAAAAAATGCTTATATCATTGTGCTTTCCTTTTTAGGGCAACTCCCAAAGATAGCCATATTAGGGTTTTACCATTCTCTGAGAAAATAGTATTGGAAGAGTGTACAGTACTCAACTTTATTAGTTTCCACATGTCATTGCATGTCTTCACCTATCATTGAAATCTCCTAGAAATAGCTCTTACATGTCATAGGAATTCATCATAACCATTTCAGCCATGATCTCCTTACACACAATTCAAGATGCCGACACATCAAGTGGAGTGACACATCAACATGCCAGCTAGACATGTACACGCACACTTAATTACATTATTTGCAAGAAATTTATTTTACAAAACAAATAATAATAATAGGAATTATCCAAGGTTGAGACACCTTATTCCTAATATTCTCCCACTTGTCGAACACCTTGTAAGAGCAATAGGAACATAACAAGAACTAATTTCTATAGGCCAAAAGGCCCATAGACTCCGAACACATCTAAACTTCGCAGTGCCCACTTATTTCATTAATGCATCTGCAACATTCTTCACAGTATCTAGCTTCTCCAAATTTACCTTTCCAACTTCCACCATATCTCTCACAAAGTGAAACTACACATCAATGTGCTTCGTTCTAGCATGGAAAGTTGGATTCTTTGCAAGGAAAATAGCGCTCTGACTGTCACACCAAATATTAATCTGTTCTACATCAACACCAACATCAGAACACAATCTCCTAAGCCAAATATGTTCCTTATAAGCATGAGTAGCAGCCATGTACTCAGCTTTTGTAGTGGACAAATAAACCACAGGTTGTCTCTTACTCATCCAATTGATGGCACCACCAAACATAGTGAATACATAAGCACTGGTGGATCTCCTACTATTAATATCACCTGCCCAATCTGAATCCACAAACCCATGAATAAAAACTAAATGCGGAGATCCAAAAGAGTTACCATGGTAACATATGGAGTAATCTGATGTACCCCTCCAATATCTGAATACTCGCTTAACTGCATCCCGATGTACCCGTCCAAGGTTAGCCATAATCTAACTCAGGACTCACACTGCTTGGGCAATGTTTGGTCTAGTACAGACCATAGCATACATAAGAATGCCAACTGCACTAGCATAAGGTACTCTACTCATGTCTTCCACCTCACTAGGATATTTTGGACAACCATCTATAGATAAATTTTTTCCCACTGAAATAGGAACACATAGTGGTCTACAATCTACCATGCTGAACCTGTCCAACACAGACTTCACATACTTACTTTGACTCAACCAAAGTTTTTTGTTACACCTGTCTCTACTGATTTCCATACCCAAGATGTACCTTTCTGCCCCAAGATATTTCATCTCAAACTGTGCTGACAACTGAGATTTAAAATCAGAAATCATACCCTTACCCTTCCCAAACAGTAACATATCATCAACATATAATGCAACAATAAGAAGGCGATCATTTTCAACTCTGAAA